>CM076651.1:3045118-3114775 GCA_038496675.1 Rachycentron canadum
ATATATATATATATATATATATATATATATAAGGTTATTTGAGTAAGAATAAACAGGGGTAGTAGGTTTCAGTTGGGGAGTTGGGAACAACTCAGATCAAACTAATGACAATCAATCATGGTACAGTGAGACAGGTCACAGCACAGTGAGACAGATCACAGTACAGTGAGATGAGACAGGTCACAGCACAGCAAGATGAGACAGCTCACAGCACAGTGAGACAGATCACAGTACAGTGAGACAGATCACAGTACAGTGAGATGAGACAGGTCACAGCACAGTGAGACAGATCACAGTACAGTGAGATGAGACAGGTCACAGCACAGTGAGATGAGACAGGTCACAGCACAGTGAGACAGATCACAGTACAGTGAGATGAGACAGGTCACAGCACAGTGAGACAGGTCTCAGTACAGTGAGACAGATCACAGTACAGTGAGATGAGACAGGTCACAGCACAGTGAGACAGGTCACAGCACAGTGAGACAGATCACAGTACAGTGAGATGAGACAGGTCACAGCACAGCGAGATGAGACAGGTCACAGCACAGTGAGACAGATCACAGTACAGTGAGATGAGACAGGTCACAGCACAGTGAGATGAGACAGGTCACAGCACAGTGAGACAGATCACAGTACAGTGAGACAGATCACAGTACAGTGAGATGAGACAGGTCACAGCACAGTGAGACAGGTCACAGCACAGTGAGACAGGTAAAAAAATCTATCTTCATATGTATGTTTATGAATCTTGAGAGAGGCCAGGAGCTGGGGGGGGGGTCCTATGATCCAATACTCCAATGATATTAAGAGTCTTCACGTTTGTATGTGAATAAAATAATTTATCTGTATACCTATGATAATCCATTATAACCATTCTATTATTTTTATTTCAACTTTCTTATTATTGTTTTCTTAATGTAAATCTAATATAACTGGCTTTGGTGGATTCATTTTTTTTTTTTTTTTTTTAAGGATGATGACCCAACCTTTCTTCATCGTCATCATCGGGCAGAGTATCACAAAGCCTTTATTTTGAAATTCCTCGCCGGACGTGCTGAGCTGGCTGTTCTGGCTTCGGTGTGTCCCCGTCGTCGACTTTCTCAGAGTGGGAGCAGTGACTTCAACCGGGAAGATTTCACCACACCGAGTGGAAGGCACACTTTACTAGTCTGCTATCCACGTTTCCCACCAGTCGAGCTTCACTTTTTGTTTTGTTTTGTTTTGTTTTTTGTTTTTTTTTTTTTTAAAAAAAGCAGTTTCACATCGGTCAAATCGACGCCATGGATCCCGCCAGCCAAGGTAACGTTAATTGTTAGCTTAGCGCGTTAGCTTTAGCTTAGTGCTCGACATACGCAAACAGTTGTGGTAAATAAACCCGCGTCCAGCAGCCAGCGCCTCTATCTGTTTGCTGCCTGGTTTGTGTGCAAGTTTGATGTTGTTTTAGAAAAAAATATGAAGCCGTAACAAACGTGTGGCCGTGAGGACTGGACGGGCCCGCTGGTAAATGACAGGGACAGCAGCAGCAGCAGCAAGTGAAAGGGAGAGGATCGTGTTACTGGTGTCGCCAACTTCCCAGCACAGTCTCATTTGACATGACAGCAATTTTGCTAACACACGAACGATGTCTCCTTCTCCGTCGTCCAAACCCTCCGGGTCTGTAACGAGCCCGCCTCGGCGCTGGTGAAGAAACGGACCGATGTTAGCAAAGTGTTAGCAGTTTGTTTTGGTGGCTTTCCAGAGCCCCAACTCGCCCGCGCCCCTTCTTTCTTTTTTTGTCTGGATACACGTTTGTAAGGGTTGTGAGTCTCGATCGGACTTCATGGCCGAGCTGCAGACATGTTGGCTGACCCACCGGGCATTGATGTCAGCCTTGTCGCTAGCGCACAGGCTGCTGCTTTATCATTGTCACCCCTCGGTGTATCGACAGAGCCTTTCTTCAGTCCTCAGTTGAGCAGAAAGATCCGCGTGATCCCTCATATCTCGGTGGTTAAATAGAAACGGATACTGACTCTACTGCCTTGTCATCACCTAACCCCGTCTGACCTTGTGCGCCGAGTTTATGCAAAAGTGTGTAAATCCAATTCTGCTTAATGTGCAGCACTGGCCACCATTGAATAATCGAAGCAGTGACATTAGTCCAAACAGTCTGGTGAAATCTCTCCCATTGCAGATGGACATGTTTCTGTCGCCTGTGCATCATCATATTGTCTAAATCAAGGCTGGACTGAAACCTGAGATGCAATATGGCAACAGTATCACACAATGCAGCCCCTGAAACACCTAAAAACCTCAACATCGCAACCCTCATGATGGCAGGACTTGCTGCACGCCTATTGTCGAAGACAACATTCGTTTTAATTGGTAACTGAGTGTCCCTCTGTTGGGTATTATGTCAGTAAAATCCCTTTGGGGACGTCCTAATGAGACTTCGAGGGTTGCATCCTGTAGTTTGTAATAGTGAGTGGCCATGATAGACATGTCGTGTTGTATCACGTTCCTGTGCCTCAGAAGGAGCAGATTTAGGAAGTGATTATGGTTGCCTACATTTTTCTGTCTTGAAGAATGATAAACTGGAACAAACAAGGACACGTCCGCCTCAATAAATCCAGCTACTACTGATTTCCTAAATGATGTAGTTAAGCCTTGGAATATGATTTTGGCTTCTCTTCACGTTTACATTCTCACGTGTTGGCCTTATGGAAAACAACAACATCAACTTCAAAGAATAATAGTAGATGTCAGGTCTGGTGTGAGACATTTAACTCTCACACAAATACAGTCGTCATGGAAGAACAACAGAGAAAAAGTCCTACATCCGCTTCAGCGTGACAATAGACCAGAATGCAATGCAGCAACAAGGGAGGTTTTTGAGTGAGGGGTGTGGCCGTTATCACATACACAACGTAGTGTTTGCAGACTGGTTAGACAGCCAGCTAACAGGTCAGATGAAACACAATTCAACCTCCATGTACTGCTATCCTTTGACTTGAAGCAGCAGAGCTTAGTTTGTCTAGGCGTTGTTTGAAGGCATGCTGGGAAGTGTAGGAAAAGACCGAAGTCTAAAGGAGAAGTGACAACATAAAAAAAAGAATATTTTAAGTTTATTGTGAATTTTTGTTGTCATTCTTCTTTCTGTTCTTTGTTATGAGCCTTATTGTCTCACTTTAACCCTCCTGTTATTTTTGTAGGCTGGTCTGAATCACTCTTTACTGAATCAATATACCCCGAGGGTGGAGCTGTCATATCTCCTGCCAGCCTGCATACAGATGTTATTGCTGAGGCTTGAACACAGTGTCGCTATCTGCAGATAATGATAAGCTTGGTCTTTTGCACACTTATTGTTGGTTTCTCTTACTGTTGTTAGTCCCCTGCATGTCTCGTGTTGTCTGACGTGTTGTGTCTGTGTGCAGTCAGTCGTATTGACATGGACACTGCACAATCAGGGAGTTAATGGTGAACTCGGTGTTGCATTGAAATCTTTTATGCTTAAAGAGTCAAGATTTCAACATAAAATGCCTCAAGAGAAGTGAAATAATTGTGTTTCACAGTTGATTAGTTTATAAGCGGTGTAGGGTGAGCTTTACAGGTCCACCCACTGAATAAATACCGTTTGATAGTTGGACTGTAACAGCATAAAGTCTAATTTTAGTTAATGTTTCAGGCAGTGGCTCTTTTCTTTCCCTTGTTGTATCCTGTTGTCCTCCATGCCAGCTCTGGCTGTGCCAAGCTCCCGTAGCTGCCAAACTTATGCTCATGTCCTCAGGAGAATGACGTAAGATGTGCGCATTGTCACGGGAGTCATGGCGGTGGTAGATATCATTCTTTAAACTGGCATTTTTGAGCTTGCTCTTATCTGCGGATAAACTAAAGTTTACACAGATTGGATCTAAATCTGTTTGTTCTTTGTTTTTTAAATTAGTTAGCACCTTGTTTGTATTTTTGGTCTAATAAATAATGCAAAACATCTCCAGCTACATATACACAATTAAAAGTAAAAGCAACACAACAACAGCAGCCTCTAAAGCAATACAATACTGGATTTATTGCAGGACTGACTTAGTTTAGAAACTAAGCTCTCACGTTCACTAGCAAGTGTTTATCCCAGCCTTGTTCTTGTGCAGGCAAAAATACTGTGATGTTGTGCATTGTTTTAATTGTTTTGTCTTTATTATCTTGTTTTCATAATCATTGGAAACCAAAATAAGAATCAAAAATAAAATGGATTAGTTGCCCAGCCCTAGTTGAAGCCGGTGTTCCTGTGTTTGTAGACTGCTTAAAGCATCAAGGAGGCCACTGCAGCAGCTTTTTACTCTAAGAAAACCTGAATGAAAACAATGATTAGTGCCATTTTCCTACACTGTTCCTTCACAGTGTTCAGACTCAGAGAAAATAAAACTTGCATTGCTGAAAACCTACGTCGGCAGACTGCTTCCACACAGAAAATTGATCAGGTATCAATAAATAATGGCATTGGAATCAGTAAAATTGTATCAGTTCTCATCCCTAGACCTCAAGTCACTCTCCTAGGGTGCAGTTCAGCTCTTAGCTCTGCTAATTGTTTCTTTCTCTTCCTGTCGGATATCTCCTGCTGGCAACACTAGCCTCTTCCTGGCCACAAATTCTGCATGTCACTGAAAAAGATACCACTTCTGCCTTTTAACATTTCAACTGGTCCAAGTGTGTGTGTGTGTTTGTTTGCCCTTGTGCTGCCTCTCTCCCATTAACGTCCCCTGTTCTTCATCTTCTCGTCACTCTGCCTCTCTGTCATCAACCCAGATATCAACCTGAACTCTCCTAACAAGGGCCTTGGTGTGGATCATTCAGACAGCCTGTCTGATGTGCCAGTGGAGGGGGCGGTGGGGAACTCGGCCAACCCTCTCCCGCCTGGCCTGACAGAGGAAGAGGCTGAGGAGCTCCGCACTGAGCTCACCAAGGTAAGGCTCGGTAGTTTCAAAATCACCAGGTGTCTACATGTAACTATAGACTATGAAAGTGGTGTGTGTTTTGTGGATGTGGTAGAAAAGCTGCTTTTTAACCCATGTTTTCTTAGGTCTATATTGGTTTGAGCCATAGACTGTATAGAAAAACCTTCATTCTCTCTAATGACCATCAGGCCACTGGTTGTTAAAGAAGTCAGATTGTATTGAAGTCTATGTGAAAATGTCCCTACTTCTCCCTTGATTTATTAGCTCAGTAAATGTTTTCCTAATGAGTTTATGGTCTCAGTCTCTAGTTTCAAGTCTTCAATACAACATGATGTTCATTTTTTTTTAAAAGATGACCATTTAGAGGAAAATAGACCATAAAGCAGGGGATGGATTAGGGCGTGACCATTGACCGACTGTACCACCCAATCAGGATAGAGCACAGATCAGGCCAGCCCCACCCCTCACTCCTCCTCAGCTCCACCTTCTGCTCCAAACATGGTTTCAAAAAACCAAGCTGGCTGACGAACAAATTACAAACTGGAGGCTTCAAAACTGCAGCTGACAAACCAGTTAGTAATGTCACAGTGTGTTGAGGGGACACTAACTCCAGACTTACAAAGAGAGCCCTAATTATTTTTTTGATATTTTTGATATTAGTGCTGAGACAACAGTTTGCTAACATTTGATTGCTTTGCTCAGTTTTGCCTTCATTTTTGATTCCTTGATAGATTTTTCTCTGTCATGGAAAATGAATGTGTAGCTGCAGCTTAAAACCCACCTCTATACAGTTCATTTTGAATCTGCATAATGATTAGTATTTTATTAGTATGATGAATTCCTCTGTAAAGCATTTCTCTGCATGATGTCGCATCTTAACTGGGTATAAAAGCTCCTGTCACTACATTTTGACATGTCTTAACAGGAAAAGCACATTTGTAATTAATATCATTAAGAATGGCTGCATCTCCTTTGTTTAATCACAACCACACATATTGGTTGAGTTTTCTCGGCCTGAGTAAGAATTCAGATTAATTTCAAAACAGTTAACACGTGTGTGGAGGGAGAGCCATGGCATCCTGACAATGTGAGACCATCATAGAGGAGGGAAATGAATTAATGATTTAATTTAGTCCTGGATGATAGGCAGCATCCATGCTTCTCTTATTCAATATACTACTTTGAATATCTACTTTTAGGGATGTAGAAAAGAGACAAGCTGAAGCTCGACAGAGTTCGAGGAGCCAAGAGGAAACTCCAGAGTGAACTCTTTCTGGTGCGTCTGCTGTGTTTCAGGTGGAGGAGGAGATCAACACCCTGCGTCAGGTCTTGTCGGCCAAAGAGAGACATGCCACAGAGCTGAAGAGGAAACTTGGGCTCAGTCCACTCAACGAACTCAGGCAGAACCTCACCAAGAGCTGGCAGGATGTACAGACCTCCAACGCGTATGTATTAATCAAACACGTTACTCGAATGTTTGATTTTCCTATTCAAGTCCTTAACTGGTCTGTTAAGTTAAATATTCACAACCAACCACGGCTAAATCAAGGTATCAACAGAAAGCCTTCAAAAAGCTCTTGTTGTGAACTGTGAGATTTGGGCATTTTGCCATTTTAACCAAGATGAAATGATTATTTTGTTTGCATTCAACATCTACAGCTCACACAAGTCTTATTGACTGTTTAGACCGAAACAGCAGTGCTCTAAGAAAACATCGGGAAGTATGAGAGTCTGGGCTTGTTGTGTCAGTTACCCGTGAGAAGGTGAAATGCTTTCTTGGAAGCCCCATTACTGATAATAAATTCATGAGCATGAAGGCTTGCCAAAAGATTCAGCAGTGGTTTATGCTTATATGAAAATACATCTGCATTTCCTGGACCTGGAAAATCAGGAAAGTAAACATTGACACCATAGCGCGATCACCACAATGATCCTTTATAAGTATTTGAGTGCCAGTTTGTTGCTGGATAATTTAGCTTTGGTTCAACTCTCCATCATTTGGCTTCATTGAAATTAATTAGGAATTTGTGCTTTTTGATCTGACTGTGTGAATGTGACCTCAGCCACAGGGGTGTAATGTTGTCAGAGCTGTAGTTGTTAAATGCTAAGATGTAATTGTTGTTTTATCTTGGTCACAATGATGAGCTGTGGTACTGAAGTAGAGCTGTACAGGATATAACCCTTTAGTTTTATATGTGGACAAAAAACATGGTGTTATGATTCAGCTTTTTAGAAAAACAAATAAAAGAACATCTGTAGAAAACTTTATTTAAAGTGGATCCCTCCATTTACACAGTGCAGTGAGACGGGTCTCGGTACAGTGAGACGGGTCTCGGTACAGTGAGACGGGTCTCGGTACAGTGAGACGGGTCTCGGTACAGTGAGACGGGTCTCGGTACAGTGAGATGAGACGGGTCACAGCATAGTGATAGAGACGGGTCACAGTACAGTGATGTAGACAGGTCTCAGTACAGTGATGTAGACGGGTCATGGTACAGTGAGACAGGTCTCGGTACAGTGATGTAGACAGGTCATGGTACAGTGAGACAGGTCTCGGTACAGTGATGTAGACAGGTCTCAGTACAGTGATGTAGACAGGTCTCAGTACAGTGAAATGAGACAGGTCTCAGTACAGTGATGTAGACAGGTCTCAGTACAGTGAGACGGGTCACAGTACAGTGATATAGACAGGTCTCAGTACAGTGATATAGACAGGTCTCAGTACAGTGAGACAGGTCACAGTGAGGTGGCTCTTGAATCAACACTCCCTGGTCATTCTGTGATAGTAACAGTTATCAGAAAGAGCCACTCACAAAGTGACTCGTCACAAGCCCTCAGGTTACTTCTGCAGCGCTTTGCGTTACACAGGATGGTGTCACACCTCTTAAACAGATGAAGTAGAGGCTGCTCCCTAAGGTGGTGTGTCATCAGAGCTAATGGTCCACCTTGTTTTTAAAGAAGCTGTGCTCACGACGTTGCTCACAACTGTTAATCAGCTCGTCACAGTTGGGGGACAGACATTTATCTGCGGTCTTTTATTCTTATTGGAACATTTTCTTCAAACACAACAGCAGTTCTGTCTAATTAAATGTAATCTATTATCACCATCACATTTTACCAGATAATTTAGTCACTAAATTGTTGAGAAATAATCGACTTGGCAGCCGCAGTTATTAACCTCTGCAGGAGCTGTTCACACAGGGAATGGTGGTTTGAAGAATGTCATTGAGCACACAACAAACTTCATGGTAAAATTCATTCCTGCAAAAAAAAAAAGATCATTACTGATGATGGATTTGTCCAACTCTGTCCACACTTCATCCATCTGGACAGTTTCCAGTTGCCTAGTTTATGAAACATGTACATAATCCAGCATGTTTTATTCGTTTATTCACGTGGTGGTGTTGGAAGCCCTAAGATGATTTTTGTCTCTATTGGCACATAATTGAAAAATAGACTTCAGTAGTTCATATGGTTTGTCTGACACTTGAATAATTATCTCAGGAGTACAGGACATAACCAGACCTCTTAGGTTCATCACACATGGATAAACTGGATGGATAAAATTTGGTTCAAGCTTTCCTTGAAGGTGAACCACTGGATTTGCAAAGCGCAGGCCTAAAACAACCTGATTTCCCCAGCAGCGTGACTTTGATGAATGTGAGCATGAATCCCTGACTGTCTGCATTTCAGCCTCCACCAATGAGAGACAGCGGAAAAAGTGTTTTTTTTTTTTTTTTTTTTCTTCCAATGACAAACTAATCATTTCCATTATTCAGACCACAGTAATAACTCTTCTGGGATATTCTAACCCCGTCTTTCTCTGGGAGCCAGCCCCTACTTTGATTCCCTGTTGAACCTGTACAGCGTAACACCCTCATGTGTCTGTTTCTAGCTATGTGAGAACCTCTGAGAAACTGGGCGAGTGGAATGAGAGAGTTACCAGTTCGGATCTGTGAGTCAGTCCACGCTCTGTTTGCTGCTCGCTCACTGGTGCAGTGTTTGCTCTCTCACGCTCTGACTTCTACTCACACTCAATCCCTCTCTGCTCTCACCTGCTAACCATATTTGTGGACACTTATCTGCGGCCTTTTTTTCTCTTTTGGCTCAAGTTGAATGAGATACTGTGAAGATAGACATTTAGATACCTGTGCATTGATCTGCTGAGACTCTGAGTAACCTTCTTTGATTGATTCTGGATCACTACCTGTTGCATATGTGAATAGACTTGTAGCACTGAAGTGGGATTTGGTGTGGTTCAGTAACCTCTGCTGCCTGAGTTACATAACTAAGTCACTTGAATCTGTGTTTGCTTACTGTGGCCTATGACTCACCTGCTTGATAAACAGTTTTTTTTTTTTTTTTTTTAAGGTGGTATTATCTGGGGATAATTTTGGGACATGGCAGGATTTCTTTAATGCAGATCCGAAGTAGACCCAGCGGACTACCAGTTTCCTGTCTTTGCTGGTATTACAAACATTATATAATTCTCTATTCATTCCTCGGTTTTCTGTCTCGACCTCCAACCAGCGTCAGTCAGTGTCATCTATCTGTCTTCTACTTCCTCTCCCAGAGGTCAGGTGTCTTTTCCTCCTCCATCCAGAAGTGATGACACATGTCCTCCTGTCTGCTTCCTCTCCAAATCTACAGTCTTTCATATTTTTAGCTTTTATTACCAGGACCTTCAGTAAAAACAATTTTTTTTTCTTTCTGAATTTGACAAAGGGAGTTTTGTGCAAGGAAAAGGTGTAAAATTAAAATGTACGACTTTGATGCATTATAATCAGGCCACCTGATGGTGACTTGTCTAGCAGGCGCCACAGGAAATGGTTGTATTCTGGTGTGTTTGTTTACTTAGACACCACAAATTGCCCATTAACGTGTCCAAAAAACAGCCCCCATTAAGCCTCTGGTAGTGTTAAAGCATTATGTAATGATTTTAGCCTTAGGGGTGATTGGCTAAATAAGATCAGTTGGCCCACAGTGGAAGTACTGAAATCATGTAATGATATAATAACCGGCTGATCAGTAGGACTGGCCAGTACAGGAGGCAGGAACGTGGACCTCTTTGTAATTGACTGTTAATGGACAATGATGAGACAAAAGGCTTCAGGGCACAGACACAGGTTTGAAAAAAAACAAAGAAACTCCACCTCACTGTTGTAATTGTGTTTTCTGTCTTTTCAGTGACATTTTGAAGGTTAGATTGTGATTATTGAGGCAGATATTGTGAGAATTGGGGATTTTTGTTGGGCCTTATTTTTAAAATGTTTTATGACTAACTGTACAGATGTTGGAACCATATATATGTTTTACAAAATGCTATGGGGGACTATAGGAGTTATTATAGAAAACCTGTAGTATAGGTTTAAAGGTTTTCTTTACAAACTCTTCCATCAGAAAACTGCCTCATCTTTATAACCTGTCTGGTATTAACAGGAGGAGTATACAGGAGTAACAGGAGGTATACTGTGATGTTGTTGGTTCTTGTACCAAATGCACATTTTCCTTCACAGCTGGAGAAGATGATTTTGTAGGCTGGGCTATCTCTGCCATATTGCTGTTTCGGACGACATCTCGACGACTTGTGCAGCTCTAGCTTGAGGTGGAGGTTCTGTCGTGCAGCTGAAAGAATCCTGAGGAAACTCTGTAGTTGGCATAAAAAACATTAAATCAGTGAGTCTCCTGTGGCTGCGGCTGCCTCTCTGAGGTCGGATGGAATTTTCCACATGGCTCCTTCTGAAACTAACTGGATTGGCAACATCACTCAGATAGTTGGTCAAACCCGACGCCGCTGACACTGCTCCTGGCTTTTACACACACTAACGCTCATCTTCACAAACAGCGGCAGGTGTGCTGCGGGTAACATTTGTTCTACTTTCGCACACAGAATTAGACACACGTGCTCACACGTCTCTCCCGCTACTGGCCTTGGTTTCCACTTGCGCAAGCACATTGTTTCTGCTTTAGGCCTACGCACATACACACTGTGCCATGCACAGTACAGGAAAGTGTGCGTTTGTGTCTGTGTGCAGCCTGGTCGTGCCTGCCGACCAGACGGGCGGCTCAGACCTGCTGCTGCCGGAACAAGTGGGAGGAGAGGGAAGGAATGTGAGCGAGAGAGAGAGATGGAGGAACAGAAAGAGATGTGTTTTGCTGAGTCACATGACGTGATGTTCAGAGCGAGAGGAGCCGCACTGAACGACACAAAGAAATAAATGGGTTATGAATTATGAATACACTCGAGGCACAAAGACTCAGAGCGGGTTGCCATGAAAACTGGAGTCAGTCAGCTGTTCAGCTCCTCTGTTCAGTGCGCTTTATTAGCATTAACCCAGACAGTGGATCCCACCAACTTCCCTGTATCCATGTGTGTTTCACCCAGCAGTTTAGTTTCCTCACTATGTGACAGTTTTCTGGATCGGATGTTTGAACCTTGACGGGGTAGAGGCAGAGACAGACTCCTACACAAAGACGAAAAACTTTCTTTCCGTTCGAATTATTGTGTTTTCTGCAAGTACAGACAGACAGTGTGCTGTGGCTGAGCTGGTCACTGGGTTGTACAGTAAAGAGCATTGTGCTGGTGGAAGTCAGGATATAGAGACTGGTCTTGTTTGTAGCAGAGCCGTCTACAATGAGAGCCATCCCCTGCGTCTTTTACAAGGAAAACTCCTGGAATAAAATAAAAATGGTGTAATGGACCTGCTGTCTGCAAGGGCATGCTTTACTTTATTACCTGCCATCTAAGAAGTAATTCATCTGAACTTCTGTAGGTGGCACTTTTAACCATTTTCTCTAATTCTACCTATATTTTTTTCAGGGCAGATACAGATTATTAGTAATCAAGAGAACAATATTTGGATTATACTTGGAACCAATACAGCACTGTGTAATGGGTTTAGAGAGAGAGTTAGATTTAATTATCATAACCCTATTAGGCCCATGGAAGCCTATACGCTTGCGAGTGACGTCTAGAGTCACGTCTCTACATCGGACACTGCTATTGGCTCCAGTTGGTGATGTCACAGCCAATCAGCGTCTCTCATTCAGGGGCCTAGCTGTCAGCTGCTTGTAGAGCCAAAGTGAATGGGAACAATCCTGTATTTTCCTGATCTCAGAGTGAGGAGAAGTTGCTCTGAGTTTATTGTAGTGACAGAATAAAGACAGAGAGACATGGACAATAAGAGATTTACAGAATTAGAGGCTTTGGAGCTGATTTTTCACCATCACTACAGTGTACAGGGTTTAATCTGTATAATATGAGGAAAAATGTAGTTTAAATCTCTGTCAACAATGGCTCAGATACGGAAATGGGAACACAGTATCAGGATCAGGACTCTCAAGTCCACCAGTGCTCCAACAGCCAAGTCCCCGGCCTCCTGTCATCATCATGTTGGTCTTGCTTCCTTATCTGCTATGCCATTGTTTCACTGAGCATTTGGCACAAACACGCTTTCCTTCTTTTTCTAGATACTGTAGAGGCAGAAGTGTGTTTTTGTGTGCGTGTCGTTTAAGTCTGCTTTGTGCTACTTATGAAAAGGCCGCACTGTCTGGTGTTTTGATCTATTAACCTGATGTGTGAGAGTTACCATGGGACTGTTTGTCACACCAAAGCATCAACCTTCAGCTTTTCCACTAACAATGTGCTGCCATGTCCCTTTGCCCTCTCGACTTCCTGTAGAGCTGAAGTGGACTGATCCAGTTCACTTAGCTGGACAGGAGGACCTGCAAGGCAAGTCGGTGCCAAACGCTGGCTCTTGCTCAAAATGCACAAAAAAAATGATTCCATTATTTAGTATTTTTATTTACATTTGAGATCATCTCTAAAAGCCTTTGCCTTTCTACCACTGTTATCTTAATTGTAAAGGCTGTTTTGCTGCAGTATCGGGCAGCTTGACCTGCTCTGTCCTGATTGTCAGGCAGGTCGCCTCATGTGGTGCAGTCTGTCAGTCACACTGTAGCCACGCCCCCTAACTCATCCCCTGCTTGATATATTTCCCTCTAAATGGGACCATCATTTAAAAAAATATATATATATCCTATTGTATTGAAGGAAAATGTTTAGTGAGATAAAAAAATCAAGGGAGAATTTACACTTAGACTTCAATACAATCTAACTTCTTCTTACAACCAATGGAGTTGCCCTTTGAAGGCCATTACATAGAGGGCAGGTTTAAGGCGTCCACTTTTATATGCATTCTCTGGTTTTAGTGAACCTCAGTGGTGACTCTCCAGCGTCATCAGCATGTTGAATGTGTCATATCGATCTGTCAGCCAGGGCTGGGTGACAGGCTGAATTAATGAGAAACGCAGTTGTGACAGATGTGTAAGCAACAGGATTAAATCATAACCAATTAGCTTGTCTCGTAACAATGACTTGGCCACGTTCAGAACCGTTTAGCTTGTGTTACACCTGAGTCTGGTTCTGGTCTCAGTGGAGGAAGCCGAGGAGATGAAGGTTACATTTTTGTCATGAACACAAAGGAATCATGGGAAATTAGAGCAGCGTTTCCTGTCCTGTGATTTCTACGGTGTGATTGTGTAGTGTTGTGCGTTGTTCACACTGTCAACACTGCACCATCTGCGATTGAAAACCCTTCAGTTTAAATGTTAAATTTCTTAAATCCAACTGCATGTACAACAAAAGCCGTTAAATCCAGTCATTAAACCCCAGGAGTCAGTGAATGAATTGTGCCTCAACTGAACTCTACTGTACTGTGTTGTTAGTGTGTGTCTCTTCCCCTGTGTCATTATCCTGCTGTTGTGTCTTCAGATATCTGTCTGCATCAGCCACTTTGGATGACATTACCCACTCTGAAGCGTGAGTTGACCCCTTTCTCTTTTGTGTTCTTGTTTTGTTTTTGTAGATCTAAGTAGAGCTAAGGTTTATTTTTGTTTTCACATTGGGGAGTTTCTCTGTTTTCTCACTGTCCATGCTTCTTCATCTGTTTTTTTTTTTTGTTTTGTTTGTTTTCTTTTTGCTTATGTGATGTAAGCGTGCTGCAGTAGTTGCAGTAGATTTTTATTAATTGTATTAGCAGCTGGATTCAGGAATTTTCTACTTCCTGTTTGGAAACACTCACACATTAGAGGTTTACACAATATTTAGTTTATTAGCATTTGTGCATTTCCATCAACAGGCTTCAGACCCTGCATTAACATACAGATGGAAATAATACCTGTAGAAATAAATCTATATATTTATATAGGGAGAGATTCAAGTAAATAAATGAAGAAATAGATAAATGTAAAAAATATATGTTTAAATGCCAAAATGTTTTTATTTTGCATTTATTTATATATTGAATTATCTTATTTTTTGTATGCATTTATTTATACATACTTATATTTTGTCCCTCATATGTTGCAGTGAGATGTGAGGCACTGAGGGCCCATGACCATTTCTCTTAATTGTAATGAAAACAAGACCATCAACTTGTTTAAAAACCCAACAGCTGACAGGATGATTTCACCCATCAAGATAACACTGTACTCACCAGGACTAAAACATTCAGTATTTACCACAGTCCTTTTCTGTTTTGACGTAGATATTCGTCTGTACAAATTAGTTTCTTATGAGGTTTTTATGCTTTGGGGTTGTGGTCAAAAACGGGTCATAGTCTGGTCTGCAACATTTGTGTGGGTTAGCCTAAAAAAAATCCTAAACGTTTATATAAGTAGGAACACAGTTAGAATATTCTATTGCTGACATATAGATTAATAAACATTAATAAAATGTAAAAACATTAAAGAAACGCATAAACTCCAATCGGTGTTGAGTGACAGGTGCAGGAGGTTGGCCATGTTGGTGGGCACAGTCGTGTGCTGGTACTCAGCCACACCGGCTTATCTCCAAAATTGTATTTGCTCATTCTTTGTGGACCATCTGCCACTGAGACTCGACGTGTGTTTGAGTGGCCCAGCTGATCATGATGTTGGCTTTCAACCAAGATGTGTGTATGTGTGTTGTGCGTGCATACAAACAGCCAGTGTGGATGTGATTATTTCTGCTTGTCGGTTGCTTTTTGGCAGCTTGGGTGTATTTTAGCGGGTGTTCGTGTGTTTATTTCTTTGTGTCTGTATTTGTGCTCATATTGGCAGCTGTACTTTGACCCCACCAGTTGACCTTAATAATCCCGGTGGCCATGTTGAATCCAGCTTCACGGCCACATCCACTGTCCTGAGGAAGTAGAACTCAATATTTGATGAAATCTGTATTTCTCACAGACACAGTCGAGAGGATAGAGACCACTCTGCTCCTTTTAAGTACGAATGTGGAGTTGAAATGCGCTTAGCTTATCTTAGCACACAGACTGGAGAGAGACAGGCTAGCTGTTTGGCCTGCTGCCATATTTCACAGGCTGTTGAACTGAAACACAAATCTCATGGTTACTCAAGGTCACCACACCTTGACTAAACATCACTGCAACAAGATGGCAGCTTCAGCCACTGCAGGGCAGGTTTTCTGCTGGTGTTATTTTTTTTTATGCGACTTGCAAAAACCAGAACCTTGGCTGACCTGGAAGCAGCTTTATGCCTTAATGTTTGTGAGCCAGCTATGTGCATGTCAGACAAGAGTAAACAGGAGCTTTGGCAGACAACAGGAATGTACTAAAACCGAAGAGGGCCCCTCAGTATCGCACATACACTGAATTTCAGCCCGAGTGAAAACAAACAACACTTACAAAGTTTACTTTCTGCCTCCATCATGACCTGAGGGAAGTCTGCTTTAGGTGAAAAACGTCTGTCATTTCCTTTTACCTTGTATCTGAGGCTCTGAGATGAAAGAAGACGCGTGTAACAAATCTACCTGTTCGTGTCTGTTCATTTGTACCCAGTACATCTCAAGGTCATTTTGGCCATTTTCACCTTTATTTAGCCACAGAGAGAGAGAGAGAAATAGGAAAGTCAGGGAGAGAGAGGGATGACTGTGTGTGCTCTCTAGCCGCCCCTTACTCAGTACATAAGACCTGCTTGGTTTTGCTCACAGGAAGATTGATGATGAAAGTCCAGTCCACCACACCCTGTCTGGAAAAACTGGTAGAACCAGAATCTGCTTTAGACCACTGCTGTTAATAATTTTGAAATTCAGGTTGACTTGCTCTCTTTTATTCGGTCTTCAAGCTGCACCAGCGTTTTTAGCATGAACAACAGTCGCATCAAATTAATCTGTTCCACTTTTAAGTCGTACAACCCAAATCAGGCCAGAAAAAAGTATTATCCAGACCTTAACCTCACTTTGTCTGAATCTGACAACTTCTCTCACCTCCCAAAAACCATTAGTCCAACAAGTGGAACTGTGTGATGTGTGGAGATGAGGATGAAGGCAGGATTTGAACTGAAAACACCCGCAGCGCAGTGTTGGTAGGTAAATGTTTTTAAGGTAGAAAAAAAATGTCAAGTTTGAGTAAGAGATAATTACATTTAATTTTAACACTACACAGTGTAATAATAATAATAGAAATAATCAAAGACAACTCGATAAAGTTATCACTGCATTAAATATTTCATCTTTGCTGCTGATGGTCATGACGTAGAAATAGGAATCTACCAGGTGACCAGTCCACAGGCAGGTGCTTGATCACTGAAACTGAAGCCACACTTTGCTTGATATCGTCGCACTGCAGCAAAAGTTGAGGCTGATTTCAGTTTATTTGCCAGAGCCCCCAGCACTGAGCTGATGGACTGAGTCCATCCACATGAATGATTTTTTTTTTTTTCAGGCAGGATTACTGTCAGACCGCAGACTGTGGTGGACTCGGCCTAATAAGTGAAGCCAGTGCTGAAGTACCTTAAACCTACGTTCTATCTAATGACCATTGGGGGTTGACTCCACTGGTATTGAAGTTTATGTGAAAGTGGCCCTAGTTCTCACTTTCCCAATTTCTTATCAGCAAACATTTTTCCTAATGAGTTTATGGTCTCAGTCTCCAGTTTCAAGTCTTCAATACATGAAGACTACAATACATCTACAATACATGATGTTCATTTTTTAAATGATGGTCCCATTTAGAGGAAAACAGACAACAAAGCAAGGGATGAATTAGGCCGTGGCAGACTGTACAATCAGGATAGAGTCCAGAGCAGGTCAGCTCCACCCCTCAGTCCTCCTCAGCTCCACCTTCTCCCCAAAATATGGTTTCTTCTGATTTCAAAAAAACCAAGATGGCTGACGGCCAAATTACAAACTCAAGGCTTCAAAACAGGTTCACAAACCGTTGGGTAGCCCTCACGATGGGGTGACACTTGTCAGGTTGACTTGGGTCACTTTGAGGAGCGACTGTGTCTGAAAGCTCAACTGTCTGCATCTTGTCCTTCTGTGTTTTTTGCCCAGTCATAGATTTTGAAATTTGGAACTGATATAAACACGTTGGCCTTTAAAAAGTTATAAGGCCGACTGTCTTTCACTGTAGTCTCTACACCACTAGAGAGACAGTGTATGGGATTTTTTTGAGGGGCACAAAATAATTTCCCAAAAGTTCCTCGCGTGTCTGTCGTCCTGGTCGTCGTTGCTTCTTCAATTGAGAAAAGTGAGAGAGATGTAGTTGAAGATGGGTCAGAAAAGGAAAGTTAATAGATAAAAGCTGCATTTTCATCATGTGCATCAAAGATCTTGTTTGTATTGTGACAGTTGATGTGTAAAAAGCTTGTGTGTGTTTTTTATTTTCGCCATCCTTCACTCTCTTCCATTGCTCTGAAGCAAACGGACACTAACCACTCACCATCCCAGGCCCTCGGCTGCTGTGGGACATGCTGATTCATACCTGCCATTAACACTGAGGGGATGGGGGGTGTTTCTGTTTCTATACTGGGGGGTGGTTTTAGCCTAAAATGCTTGTTGGATGATGCAAAAGGGAGATTCAGATTCAGGGAGTCCAAACAGTCCGAACAGGAAGCCGGAGTCTGTTCCTTTAGGGACACACCGACCTGTTAGCTCTTTGTGGCTGTAATGTCTGTGGATACTAACCTCTGTGGTGGTGAATACTGTGTGACGGAGCAGGAACTTAAATCACTGTTAGCTTTTGTCTTTGTGTTTGCTGTGGTCAAATGGTTTGGTCTAATTTACCACTGTCTTCTTTCCTGTCCCTCCCCCTCCCATCTATCTACCTCGTTTTTCTTCATTCTCTCTCCCCATCCATTTTCTTTCTGTCTGTTTATTGTCTGTCGTCTTTTCTTACATCCCTTCCTCCTCCTCCCTTCCCTTCCCCTCCTGTCCTGTCTTTTTTCTTTGTTTTCTTTTTTTTTTCCTGTCGTCCCACATCTTCTTTTCACTCCAATCATCTATCCTCCTCCTCTTCCTTTCTCTATTGTTCTCTTTCCATTCCCTTGCTCCCACCGCTCTTCCCTTTCTCTCTATTCATCCCTCCCTCCTCCTCCCGCTCTCTCCTCACTGCAGATATAAGAAGACTCAGGAGACTCTTTCCCAGGCGGGACAGAAAACCAGTGCAGCTCTCACCACAGTGGGCACTGCCATCAGCAAGAGACTGGGCGACATGAGGTACGATACCGCAGAGCCAAAATGGCCGACACTCTGATGCAGAGCACAAGAACAAATGAGCAGAGTGGACAGTGTTGGACCAGAATGACCCTAAACTGGGATATCCATCCACCCCATTAATGTGTTTACACCGGTAAAGGTCACACTCACCTCTCAGGATCCTAAACCGATCCTGTTCTGAATAACTGGAACACTTAAGATACCGTGGGATGTAAACACTGAACCCAGATTTCTGATCAATCAGGTGTGTTCTCAACTAGCCAGATATTAACACGTGTATTTGTCTAAAACCCGCGTATTAAAAAATGGACATTCTTCAACTTTAAATACAATTCAACAGAAAAACAAATTTAAAAAATATATATATTTTTTAAAACATTAGAAATGAAATATTTTAGCCGACTCTGGACATAATTCACCATCATAAGCAGTAGATGTATATTCTCGACTTAATCTGTTAATCTGTGGTTTCTGCTCTTGTTTGTTGTGTGAAATGAAGAGACGCACACTCTTGGGCAGCAAACAGAGCAATTGTTTGTCCTACAGTTTCCACACTGGTGACATTTGCCTGCTGGACGTCTCCAGAGAGAGAGTTCTGCCTCTGGTTCGCTCAGACAGGAGATTGCCAGGATGACACAAAATATATTGTGCGTTATTGTCGCTTCCTCACAAATCCTCCAGGGAAAATACAGAACACTCGAAACTCACCTGTTGATAACTTCTGAGCTCTCAGAGGTGGAGGTGGATGTACGGGTGGAAATCCGTAGTGAAACAGAGCACAGCACAATAATCATTTGATCTCGACTATCTTGTTTTCATGATCACTGGAAGCCAAAGTAGTAATCAAAAGTAAAATTGTGTTAATTGCCCAGACCTACTACACTGTCCACTGCTCACTTTTTCTCGTTGCTGCTCCTTGTACCTCACCTGTCGTCTAACCCTGACCAGTAAGTAGTGCTATAGATGAACTGTAGAACTGGCTCTAACACACTCTAGTGTTAACCCTCTTAAGCCCACAAAGGTGTATATGCTGTTTATCCTTAAACTAGAGAATCAGTGCTTTATAACATATTTATCTATATTTGACACTTAATTTCGGTTGATAAACTCCTGCTGTTTTACTTGTGTATTACTGTGTGTTTTTAGTGAACAATTCTCATCTGCCATCTTTGCTGGAGACGTCTAGAGGCACATCACTGCATCAGACACTCCTATTGGCTCCAGTGGGCGATGTCACAGCCAATCAGTGTCTCAGTCAGAGGCCTAGCTGTCTGAGTTCATTGTAGTGACAGAATAAAGACAGAGAGACAATAAGACATTTAGAGCATTAGAGGCTTTGGAGCTGATTTTTCAATATTATCTATAAAATAAAAAAAAGTTTGATTCCCTTTTTGTTTTCTGAGCTACTAAGTGAACACAGTCTTAATTGAGTGACATATATAATTAGCTTAGGTTGTGCTGATTCTCAATATGTGGAGAATTTTTTAAAAACAACTTTATAAGGCATGAAAAATGAAAAAGCCTTAATGTGGGTCTAAGAGGGTTAAAATGACATTTTAGTAGTAGTGAGAGTTGGACCACCCCTGTGATGTACACCAGAGGTCCTCATAGGTCCGGCACAGATCCGTGGGAGTCTAACCTGAAGCAGACATGCAAAATTAAATCTCAAAGGAAGAGACGCAGTCAGAGAGTATCTAGAAGTTATTTACACAGCAGAGGAAGAGGACCAAAACCAACTGTATTAGACTACACCCAAGGATTAACTGAATGGACCTGTGAAGACCTCATGTAGGATATATCTCACCCTGAACCCACACTTATTATTTCAGTCGTCATTTTGAAAAATTCAAAGTGGCATAGTAACACTCAATCAGGTGCGGTTGTGTGTTGAGAGGAACCATTTCCTGTATATTAAGACTAATTAACCTCATAAACTTCATCTCTGACGCCTTGTTGGCCCACACAACTGTCTGTAATGATGCTGTTTACATCTAACCCAACCACATGAGATTTGCTCTTCTTGCCAGCCTCCGTACGTGTGTGTGCGCACGTGCACGCGTGTGTGTGTGTGTAAGGAATACTTGGCACTGGCTTCTCATATTTCATAGTTCACTGAAATTAGATCTCAGCAGTTTTGACTTGGTTTCCCTGCCTGTTGCACGTTTGCTGTTTCTGTTTCCTGTTGCTCGTCAGGAAGTTTAAATGCTGGGATGTGATGCTGGAACCTCACGCATGGTTATGGTTGAGGAGGTGAATAGGAGTGAACAAGTGGTACAGCGGCACATAGACGCGATGTAGATCAAGTTCAACTGTTTGTATGTTTGCGGTATAGACCTGGGATGACTTCATGTAGCCTTTATTTCCATCTGGCAGAGATGTCTTTTTATTTCATTTTATAAGACAGTTCAAATACCCCTCTTGCCCAGTTAATGCAAACTCCAGGTAAATTCAGTATCATGTCCAGTACAACAACAGAGTCATGTCAGGTGTCCCGCTTGTTGTTGTTGTTTTTTTTTTGTTTGTTTTAATATTCATTTTGGTTTTTGTAAGGCTCAGTACATGGCATAAAAATAGCCATGGGACATCTTTCATGGGGACAGACTTTGGTATATTAATCCAGTAAAAACAAATGAATAAACCCGGAAGGAACAGAAAAGAAAAACAGGGTAAGAGTGTGTCAAACATCCTGAGTCATACCACAGGATCACATGCTCAAAGAGGAGACTGATCTAATTAGACCCATCTCCCATCCGGTCCCACGGGGGACACACCTTCCTCCTGGTCTCCATTTATTCTACTGAGCTTACATTCGTCAGATGCTCTCTCCAAAATTGCATTGACCAATTGTTTCAGTTCTGGAGCCTTTGCTTCTTTACCAGTGCCTTAAAATAACTTAAACAGACTGTAATCAAAGCCACAATAACAACAGAAAATTCAGACTTGGATATGTTACTCAGAGTGGTTTGACCAAACTACACTACACAAAGCTCTAGTTCAGTTTTGAATCACACTTGTTTCATTCACCACCATGAATAAGACTCAGCAAAGTCTTGCCACCTTCCTTTTCACACCCAGATGTTTAAACTAACAAACCATCTATTGTGTCGTGTAAATGTGAAGCAACATCGGCGTCTGGTTTTCTGCAGTGACTTGGCAAACATGTCCCCGCTCTGTTTGTCCAAGGCTTCGTCCACATTACTACTTCTCTCGTCCTAACGCTGCTGCCTGTGCCTCACTCTCTCTCCTCTTTGTTTTTAATGGCTGCCTGGTTTTACCCGCAGAGCTCTACCTTTCTCTAATTCCTTTAGGTAAGGCTCAAGTGTCCTGTTTGATCAACAGCTGAGAGGTTAAGCTCCGCCCTTTTTGCTGTTGATAGTTTGACCTCTGCTTTTTCCAAACTGCTATTATTTTTGATTATTTTATTCCCTCAGGTTTATTCTTAATGTATTTTCCTCAGCTCATCGATGCTCAGCATGTTGTCCTTCGCTCATATTTGAATTATAATGAATTTATATAAGGAAAATGTTTGCTCTCCTATTGTGTTAACTAAAAAAAATTGTCATTAAGTTAGATTTTGACGTAAATTATTAGCGGAGGACGAGATGTTACACTTTATTCTACCATGTAAGAACTGTGTAGTCTGGACTGTGATAATTTTATAAGTATAGTTAGTTGTGTTGTCACTTGAAAACGTCTCTATTTAAACCTCAAATGATTAGCAGCTATAAGTTAAATTGTAAAGTGAAATGAACCAAATTGTCGCTCTTTAACTAAATGACTCCTGTGTGTGTGTTTGTGTGTGTGTGTGTGTCTGTGTGTACGCCACTGCTTGCTCGCTTTATAACACTTGCACTTCTCTGTCTCCTCTTTAACGCTTACAAAGTAGCAACTATTCCATTCGCCACTCGATAAGTATGCCCGCCATGAGGTAAAGTAACACAGATCTGCTCATTACACTCTTCATTTTAACTGTAACACACACGTGTACCTTTACTGTGAAGGATTGTAGCCGGTTTCCTGTCCGGTATCAGACAGGAAACCGGCCTTAGACTAGCAGTTTTACAGCTGCAGTGGAGCCATTTAAATCGGTTTGTTAACATGGGTTTATCCAGATAACCAGATACACAGGTTAAGCAAAATACAGTTGAACACAGCAAGTAAAAAACTTAGAAAATGTAATATTTATGCTTTATTTTCATAGTTTTATAGTGTCTTTGTGGCTGTAAAGTTTTAAATGTATAGTACATGTTTTGTTTGTTTTGTTTTTGTGAATCTAACGTCATGTTCCTGTTCTGCAGGAACTCTGCAACCTTCAAGTCATTTGAGGATAAAATGGGGAACCTGAAGGTGAGCAGACTCAGTAGAGATCAACCATGATGTATCATCTGATCATCAGCCCCACGTGTCCTCTGGGTAACTCAAGCCCCTTTTCACTGGTCAAAAAATCTCATAAGTTCTAACATCTGGCTTTTGTTAGCTATGGAAAAGGCTACAATCAGCATTCAGACCCTGGTCACATGACTCTGCAGCAGAGGTATTTATTGGCATTATAAACATAACACCTGGGTGAGCACGCTCGTTTTCACGCCTTCTCCTGCTGTGACGTCTCAGAGCACAGACACACCCGTCACCTGTGAAACCAGAAACGCTGCAGCTTCACCTTCCTGTGAGAGAGAAAAAGCTCTTAAAAACGGCGTAGGAACGCAAAGACCGCACAAGACTGGAGACGAGACGGTTTGAACGGTGGCCCCATAGCTCCCTCCCCCTCCCCGAGTCTGTGTGTGCGCTCCGATGACACCGCTCTTCACATTTGTGTGTCCTCAGTCTGAACTGAAAGGCAGCGGAAAAGGGGTCAATCAGCTTTTATCTGTGGGTTTACACACGTTTATATAAAAAAAAAACAACAAAAAAAAAAAACTTGGGTATACCCACTAGTTTTAAAAAAGGCGTAATGATGATTACAGTGAAGGTTTCTGATTAATATTCTGCTTTTTAACCCTTCAGGTCTGTTCAGTAGCTGTTCTGTTCTGTTTGCTTTTATCTCACCATCTTCCTCAGTTTGTCAGAGTTTAAGGTGTTCAGAAGTTTTTTGTTTGTTTGTTTTTCTGTGCAGAAATGTAGACCAACAATGCAAATTCAGTTTGCTATCAAACAAATCCAAAGGAGGATGATTTGAATTTATATAACTGGAGGGAGGAAATTCTTTGACTGAAAAGATTCAGTCATCTAATTAGTTGTTGATTATTATTGTGTTCATCAACCAGTCGATTAACTGTGGAGTCAGTTGAGCTTTATCTCTCTTTTTTCAGTCGTCTTCTTCCTGTTGATCACTATTTTTCCATGTTTCCATCTCAGTGAATCTCAAATGAGGATCTGGACTGTCAACAGGAAGTGTGATGAGTCAATGTTAAGTGATGATCAATAACACACTCTCTCTCTCTCTCTCTCTCTCTCTCTCTCTCTCTCTCTCTCTCATATCATCCTCCTGCCTTTTTCCCCTCTCCCTTCCTCTCTCTGTCCCCCCCCTTTCCCCGCCTCCCCCTGTTACCCCCCTTTTTCTGCAGTATAAGGTTGTTGGGCCCAGAGGGAACGGTGATGTCGTCAGTTCCCCCACTGACACCACCCCCACTCAGGAGAACCCGCCTTTCTGAACGCACACCATCTCCTCTTCCTCCTCCTTCGCTGCCACCTTCCTCACGACCTGAGACTGTACTGTTATCACCTCACATTGCAGAGTCAGCCCTGACCTTTGACCCTCTTGCTCACTGATTCACCACCGCTCACCCGCCCCAAGTTCCATAAACGCCAACAGGCGGAGGTGAAGGACCGGGTGGGTTTGTGGTGGGACGAGCCTTTCCCCGCCGCTCCCATCACCGTTGGTCCCATGGCCTCTGTCCCTCTGCCTCGCTGATGAAGACAAACTTCTGTTGATGTCTAAACTGAATAATTTAGAGTGTGCTTTTAGTTACATCACCACTGCCTGCCTCCACCTGCCCCCTGGTTAGACCCTCACCCTTGATTAGTCCAGACAGGTCCACACTCAAAGCAGACGCCTTTAAACTGTTTCAGCAGATCACTTGGCTTAAGACAAGGCTACAGAGGTCAGGCTCTTTAACTCAATCTTCCATCTTGAGGCTGGAGGACAGAGGTGGGGGGGGCAAGGTGGGAATCAACGGCACCAGGTCCACTGTTTGGGATAATTTGACAAAGTGTGAATTTAAAATGAATGTACATCATCTTTCAAGTCACTTGCAGCCCCCAGCTTATTTCTGCAGTTCAATCAGGCCGTGTTGATACGTCAGAAAATTACTTTCTGCTCCCAACTCAGAGTTTTAAAGACCTGACTGAGGGGGGAGGAGGATTTCATGGGCATAAGCAAGATATATTAATATGCTACCTAAACCTGCTCATTCTGACTCACACTTCACACTGTGAGCACCTGCTAGCGTCACCACGGTGGCCCCCACCTGTCTGTCCAACTTGTGCCCAGTTTGCTTCACAGCTTGAAGTGAAGGCAGGCTTTAGAGGTTTTGTTTGTTTGTGGGGCGGGTAAGATTCAGCGACCCTCAGTAGGGGTTAGACCTACTACTGCTACATGCATGTGCATATCTCATCTCAGTTATACTACACCAACCATGCAAAGACGACCGAGGTCTCGTGTAACACCCTATAAACACCCCAGGATGTAAAAACAGGAGAAACCATTTTGTATTATAAACTATTTTACACTGCTTTGCATAATGTTTTTACATAACTTTTATCAATATGTATAAATCTATATGAATAAATATATTGTCAGCGACGCTTCCGAATGGTAGTGATCAGGTTGGGAGGGCAGAAAAAAGGGGGGCAAAACGGAGAAAGACAAACAAAGAAACACTATGGGTCAGTTTCACAGACAAGGAGCAACTGTCTGTCTGGAGACTGTCTAAAAAAAAAAAAAAAAATACCTTTCCATGATTGTGAAACTGACTCCTCACTGAGCTGCAGTCGTTTTGTACCCGTCTGGGACCCGGGAAGACGCAGGCAGGTGCGTTTGATTTCAGATGCAGCATGTTAACGTCAAACTAAAACCAAACGCTCCTCAAGGGTTGAAATGTTTTTGTTTGTTTTGTTTTTGGTTTTTTTTTAACTCTGGTTAGACTGCAGTTCTCCTCCTTTTGTCGAGACGATGCTTTGCTGTGTACGCTACCTGGTGAATGTCGACGCTTTCTCTATCGGCCTTACTCACTTCAAATGGTTCACCTGTTCTAATGTAGCTGGTAGGAAAGAGCTTTGTTATGTCCGTGTTTTTTTAAAGTCGTGACGGAAGGGAGGACGGCGTCAATACGTTTAGAGTCCAACGGGCCGCAAAACATCTAATTCCCATGAAAGAAGTTTTGGCATTGACCCCTTAATGCACACAAATGAAACACAAATGCACTCCTGAGAACACATTAAATGCTACTAAATCCCCTGATTGCGCGCACACACACACACACACACACACACTGCACAAGGCCAAACCGCCGCAAAATCATTGTTGCTCTTGTTTGTTCCCTTACGCGACTTCGACGCACTCACAGACTTCACGGCCTGAGCCTCGGTGGCCGTAACCCTGAGAGCAGGAGTCGCCGCGCAGCACAGTCACTTTTTCCGTGGTCGTGGAAAAAGAAGGAAGTCGTGTTCTAGTTTTTTTTTTTTGTCTTTTCTTGCTGATGCAAGGACAACGAAGTCTGGCTGCTGGTGTCATGATACACACCCGATGAGAGGTGCTTTAGTCTAATCATGGTGGCCTCAGCGCGTCACGTGGACGGGCTTTTCATTGAGTCATATCTTTGAACATTTTGGACCTTTTGGGTTAAGCCAAAACTTTCCTGGAAGAGGCAAACTTGCAGAAGTGGCTCTTTGTGACAGAGTTGAGCTACAATTAACGAACACATGAAACACAAACTGCTTCAAAACTGTTGCCATTGTATGATAGCTGAAGTGTATTTCCTCGTTTTGTATGCGTTTGTGTTGATCATTTTGGTAGTTAATATATTCCTGTTCGCTGAATTACGTTTTCTTTTAGCCTTTCTGCGAGGAGAGGTGGACTAAAAGAGAGGATTTATTATTTGTAGAATTAATTTGCCATCTTAAAACCAATTTGCCAATACTGAAACATCTGTTACAAAATCTCTCTCTGCCTCTAAAGTGAATGGAGTCTCTGACTTTCTGCTTTGCCAACATGCACACGACAAAAATGTGTTAATCTCACGTCGTTTATTTTAGCGTCCGCCCCTCAAATGCCAAATTAAACAACTCGTAAGATTAGGATTTTTTTTTTTTTTTTTCCTTTCCCCTGCAGTGTTGCTGTTGCCAGATAGAAAAGGATGATTTTGTTTTGGGTGCCAATTGGGGAAGTGCAGCACGTGCCGAGCCTGCTCTGAGCCAGTCCTGCAGAGGCTGGAGGACAGTAGAGAATTTATAGCTTTATTTAGGTCCAGGGCCTAGTTCATGTAGATTATTAAAAGGGATCAGATTTGGAAGATCGTGGTGAATGAATTAAAGAAAAAAAAAAAAACAGTTTTTGGTTTTTGTTGTAAATGTTTGAATATCAATAAAGCATTCCTTTAAATGACAAAGTGGTCTGTGGTCAATACTGAAACTTAAAAGTAAAAGAATTTACATATTGGTTTGATTTCAGTCTGATTATTAAACAACTGTAATCTGAGGATCTGACACTGGATTTTCTGGTGTTTGTTTAACACTAATTACTTTTTTTTTTTTTTTTGCTCTGAAACAAACTCAGATCTTATAAGTTGTAACGGATCATAGGCTTTTTTTTTTTTTTTTACAGTGTATAATATTTACCTGCATTTAATCAACAAATGTATAATATGACTATAAAATCCAACATGGTGCAACTGTCTAACATGATGAAATACATTGACATTAAATCAATACAGCTACAAAATAACTCATGAACTCTTGTGTATTTATGAATATATGATCTAGTCAAAAAAAATAATACCTACATAGATAAATTATGATGTTTAATTTCTTATGTCATTTAAAATTATACATTTCAGGGGTCCTAAATTTTCTGATTTCTTTCCCCCCCTCGGTGAGTCCAGGCCCCTGCCGGTCTCCTTCACGGTGCATGTGGCCCTCGGGGCCCGTGGTTGTCGTGGCCGAGTGGTTAAGGCGATGGACTAGAAATCCATTGGGGTCTCCCCGCGCAGGTTCGAATCCTGCCGACAACGACCCGTGCTTTATCTCAACCTCACAAGCCGCTGCCCCCCCCCCCAAAAAACCAACCAATAGAAAACGATCCTCGTGTGGCTGAGACTCTAATGTTTTTGTTTGTGTTTATTCATATTAGATGCTATTTGTTGAATTCTTTGTTTTTTTCTACATCACGCAGTGTCCATCAAATAAATTAAAAAAAATAAATCAAAAGATTTCATGAAGACACACAAGCTTTGTCATTTCACTTATGGTGGCGTTTAAGTCCCTTCAGTTAGACAGAAACATTCCTCTGGACCAATATTACATTTTCACATTAGAAATCTCTGCGGTTCAACACTTTGACCACAAGGTGAAGCTGCAGGACCTGGAGCTGAGTGTTTCCATCAGGTTTGCATCAGGAACTTTCCCTGCTTCAGTCACTGGTACAAAAACGTGCTCACCTTTGACTGTGTTTTTATCTACGGCACAGATTATTTTTGCGTCTTTGCGTCTTTTTGTCTTCTGTTATGGTCACTTTGCGTGTCTTTGTGGTCATTTTGCATCTGTTTGTTAACGTTTTATGTCCTGTTTTGCTGACTTTGCATGATTTTGTGGTCATTTTGTGTCTTCTTGTGGCTGTCCTATGTCTCTTTGCAGTGTGTTTGTGGTTATCCTGGTTCTCCTTTTGCTCACTGTGTTCTTTTGTCATGCCAAAGTGCTTATACTGTGTCTCCTTATACTGTGGTTATTTTGATGTCTTTTATCTGAACCCTATGATTCTAAACAATAAATATTGAGTCAGAACGTCCCATTAAACAGAGCTGCGACATTTCATCAACCTACATTTAAGTGTCTGGTGGATGTTCAGCAATATCACCAGCACCCAGCACAACCTGAACTCACCCTAAATCCTCCCAGAATTTGAGGGACGCGATGCTTGAAGTGCACAATAGTATATTTTATCTTTAAAACCCCATTTAACGCTGGATGTTCTTGGACAGACTGCGGTATTTCAACATCTGCCGGACGATGCTGAGCATGTTCTGCAAATCTGTGGTGGCCAGTTCTCTCCAGTTTGCTGCTGTGTGCTGGGGCAGCAGGTTGAAGGCAGCATACAGACTCGGGGGTGGCGTCAGAGAGGAGGGCAAGTGTGGACAATGTCTCCCACCTGCTCCGTGACGTGGATGTCCAAACACAGGAGCAGCTTCAGACTCATCCCACCAAGATGCACCACTGAGCATCACAGAAAATTTATTAGAAAATCTATACTGTGAATTAATAATAATGACAATTGTGTAATACTCTGCACCACTGCTGCACCTTACGTAACTCATTACTCATTACTTTATCTATATTTCGTTATTTCAACGTCCAGTGTTTTATCTTAACCTTACTCTGGGGTTTAACTACACTCCTGTTTGTAGGACGCAGCTCACAGAAACGACTGACGCCCTCCACTTTGAAAATACAGTCAAAGTTCAAGTTATGCAACTCATTTTTACTCAGCACCACTGCTGCACCTCACAAAGCTCAATACTCATCTGTATATACTGCACCATTTATCTCTCATTTGTTATTTCCACTTAATCCGTACTTACCTATTTTCAGCTTGTACTGTACATATTCTATATTTTGTATTTATTATTTTTATTTTAATGTGACACTCTATGTGTAGTTCTGGCTATATTTCTATTTCTGGTTTTCTAATTTCCCCCGGGGTTCATAAAGTGTTGATCTTGCGGTCATCCACCTCCAGGCGGCGCTGTGACGACGCGCCGACTGCAGCGGGGCCCCGCCCCCGTCCCCCTGACGCCCCTCCCCCGTTCGAGGCTACGTCACCATCCCTCCCTATAAAAGCTGGAGCCGACAGTCGCCCTCAACAAGCAGCAGCAGCGTCGACATCCTTGGACCTTGGAGGGTTACATTTACCCAAAACTTATTTTCAAATGGGCCCCGTCGCCTAGCGTTTACTCCCCCAGCCTCGCCGACTGAGTTGAATTGGGTGCTACTGAACATCAAGCACGTCTGGTCACTAAAAGGTGAGGTCTCTCCCCCCCCCCCCCCCGGGAGGGTGGGCTTCCTGCCGAGGGGTCGAGCTAACAGCTAACAGCTAGCTAGCCGGCTAGCTAGCTGTTAGCTGTTAGCTTGTGATAATGGCAGCTGTCGTGGATCTGTGTGGGTCTTTGTTTTGGTCAACAGACGCAGAAGAACAAAGGTTTTGTTGTTGTTTTGGGTTTTTTTTTTTTTTTTTTTTTGCCTTTTTCTCGGTGTGTTCGGGTTTTTCTTCCACAGAATAAGAAGCAGTGGCGTCGGACACTGAGCGTTAAATGTCAATTTTACTGTCAACTGATTTACTTATTTTATACAGATTTTGTCTTCGTTGAAGACAAATGTCCTGGATACAGGAAAAAGACATCTTAATTTTTTTTTTTTTTTTTTTTTTTTACACCCCCCCCCCCCAGAAGCCACTTTGCATTCACAGCCACCATGTCCTTAAATCATAATTTTAAACTGATATTTGTCACGAAACCGAAAAAAAAAAAAGCATCAAAATGTCGGTTTGCTGCAGTGACAGTTTTAATGTAAACAAGACCCCCCCCCCCGCTAACCGTGGGGTGACGTCAGCGCGTTGAACGTGCTGTGCAACAATCTGCAGCCTCAATCTGTGAAGGAGACAAAATGCCCTTTTAATGTGCATTTTCACCACGACACCTGGCCTGGTTTATGTGCGTTAACAGTCGGTTTATTTGCATCACGTATGTTCTTGTCGGTGTTTTTATTTTTTGCCCGCAGTGCTCAGCTGCTGTAAAGGATCTACCTATGATATATACCTATGTGCATATTTTGGTATTATGAAAATTATTTTAATGTTTTTTTTTTTTTTTGCTAAGAGGATTGCTGCCAAATATAATCTTGTTATGTACTGGCAAAATATGCAGTCGATCAAAGCTTAAGTCATTCATCGAGTAAAACGCAACACTTTTCTGTTGTTGGTCAATGAGGGCTGCAAATTACTTTACTTTATTTGCTAATTGATTATTTTGCTAATATAATGGCGTGTAAATGTCTCGCTATGTCTGGCTAACGGGGTTAAACCATTCACACTCAAGAGACTGAAAACACTTTGGTTTTCACACGTTTCCCTGACAGCAAATTATTTAAGTAACTAACTGTTGTAATGACACATTCATAAGTCACAGCCTGGCATAATAAGGCTAATGATGCTAAACTTCCAGCATGACATTTGAATGCGTCTGTATACAGTATTATAGGTTTGAGAGGAAATGTTAGTGGTAGCAACATCATCATAACAACATCCGACTTGAATTCAGGTTTGGGCATAAACGTCTGCAATGCTTTGGTGAGTAACATCGCCCTGTCTGGTTTTGCTCATACTGTTTTTCTTCCTTTCCAGGTTTCCATCAACAACGAACAGCGACCAACAACAGAAGAATGGCAGCTATTCCAGCAGGCGGTTCACTTGTGGCGACCACTGACTACTACCGAAGTGAGTCTCCCCGCCCGTGTAGTCCCTTATCACATCAGCACACATGTCCAAGCCAACCCCCTCCTCCTGTATTTTATCAGCTACAGCCCCACTAGATAAAGCATCGTAACAGTGGATGGAATGAGTCAAGTCTGTGCAGTTTTCTTTTGGTTACACTGAGAAAAAAATGACTAATAGCATTAATCACACTAACTTCAAATGATTCATTTGCCTTGTAACCAGTGGGATGGGATGAAATGTTGTGTCAGGCCACAATCTTACCACAGTCCTCCCTAACAGCCAGACTCTAAAATCACAAGAGATCACATCTTTGTCTTCAGGACTACATTTGGAGCTTCTCCCTTCATACATGTGTATGTGATCTATCTCTGTTCCACGCAAGTGTCAAACAGACATGTAGCCTGTCTCAGTAAATAAAATCAAAACCGTGCATTAGTGTTCAGCGTTCCCCCTCAGGCTGTGCTTATATAACTACAGAAAAATGGATTTTAATTTTCTGTGTCCAGGTCACCTCCACCCCCTCTCATTTTAGGGGAATGATTGGGTATAATGCAAGAACATCTAGTTCTCTCTCACTGCACTGGGTCCAAAAATAAAGCCTTGATACATGTCACTGTTGGTTTGACTGAACCAACTCTTTTCTTCCTTTTCTCTCCCACTGCAGGGCGCATTGGCTCTACGTCCAGCAGCAGCTCCTGTGGCAGTTCGGAGTACAGCGGGGAGGTCATTCCTCACCATCCAGGTGAGTGACTGTTTTTATTTTTTAATGTATATCGGTGAAACACTAACAGCATCCTCCAAATAATCTAAATTTAGGCTGCTGCCAGAGGATTTCCGAGTTTGTTGGTTCTCGTGTCAGGGAATAATGGCTCTTTCCACTAACATAGATTACACACAGTGAGTAATAGCAATGCTTGTGGGTTTTGGAAGGAACAGTGTGTTCTGCCCATGGAAATCAACAGTCCCAAGAGTGTGTCACTGCACCAGATCCAGATGTTTCTGTCTGTCAGAGCATATCTTCATAAGATTGATTGTTTCTGTTCAGCATGTCCACTTCCTGTTTTCTGAGTTTGGCCAACAATTTCACGAGCTTGTGACATTGCTTAAATTACATCATACTGTTGCTCATACACTTTGTAATATTACAGACATGAACCTCAGGGTTTCTGTGGTTGAGTCATCGCACACTACACCTACCACCGGGCCATTTCTGGTCTGATCTGACTCTTTCTAATTCACCAGGAAAGTTGGTTAAACCTCGGATATCAGTGTTCATATAAAAAAGCAGTGGCACAAGTGTGTTTGTTCCCTGGTTCACCAGTATGAACCACCGCACCAGTGAATATCAGCTGACTCCAGAAATCCTGGATAGACCCTTTGTGAAAACCATCTGCGCCAACTGTTAAATGCTGGCGGAGGTTGGTGTCAGCATGTCTGTGTTAACCATGGGGGTCAGACAGTTTCAGGGTGCTAAAACTGTCTCTCTCACACACACACACACACACACACACACACACAGTCACAGGTCACCGCTTTACATGAAAGTAGGTGATGGGGAAGAAATGTTGTGTGCCTACAGACATGTCACTACATTACTGTTTATTTTTTAGTGCTATGGAATAAGTGGCACATAGCAGTAAAAGTATATATTTAATGGTAAAATAGTGTAATTTTTACAGCCACTGGGAAAAGAACTTAAACTGTGGGGCATAATTAGAGCATTTGCAGAGATTACTTGGTGTTATAATCAACTTTTGTCTTCAAATATCTAATTATATGTTTGATTGCACAGGAATGATTCAGGATACTGGATCACAGATATGTGACGATTCTTGGGTGGTACCAGCTTAAGAATCAACTTGACCTAGAAACTAACTGCGGCACCCAGCAGTTGTTCTGTATATTTAACTGCCTGTATGTAAATGCAGCTGTTCAGAGACTAAATGAAGCGTCACAGGCAGTTTGACACGGGGCCAAAGCATGCAGCTGAGTCCCGAGAGGGGAAGCCTGGGTTTCTTCTGCCTCAGGCTGTGGCCGATGAAACGCACTCCTCAGTCAGCTGTCCCACTTCACTGACGACAGGAGGAGCAAAGTGGTTTCAAACCTTTATCCATTCGGTCCTAGACTGTTTAAAAAGTCAAATTAATTAAGAGGCTGACTCCTCTTAATGAAGGTGCTTATCTCCTGCAGGCAAACCATTACTCAGAGCGCCACTGACAGAATAAAACAGACGGCGATAGCCGCGCTCTATGTTAAAGCTTTAAGCCTCACGCCTTCATTATCTGTCTCCGCAGGACTCCCCAAGCAGGACTCTGGCCATTGGTGGTCCAGTTTCTTTTTTGGGAAGCAGCCAGGGATGACCCCACTGACTGAGGAGGCACAGATGAAGTAAGTATAAGCGCACGCACACACACACACACACACACACACACACGCACACACACACACACACACACACACACACACACACACTGTATCTTATTTCTTTGAAACCTATATAATAAGTCATAATCTTTAGTTTCATACTGAGATGCCGCCTCTTCAGTTTGGAGCCGTCGAGTCCGGTCCAGCTTTGTACATCATGTGATGTAAAGCTACCCGTCTTTCAATAAAACCTCTTCACAGGTTGTAGATAATAAAAGCTTAGTTTGTTTGCGAAGTCCCTGAGTAAATGAATCCATACTGTATCATCCGCTTTTCTCAGTCTGTTTTTTGTGTGTGTGTGTGTGTGTGTGTGTGTGTGTGTGTGTGTGTGTCCCTCACAGGGCGGGGGTCCCCGGTGCGGTGACAAATGGTCAGATCACCTGTGTTGCCAGGGAGATGGTGATGCAACGGCAGGTGAGTGAGAGCAGCGACGCAGGAAGTCCCACCTCCTCCTGATCCTGCAGTCTCACTCCGATGATCCACACCACACCTCGGAGGAGGGGGAGGAATCGAACCAACGACCAACGCTAGGTGACGGGAGGATGTCCCGTTTACGACCTTTAGTTTTGTTTTTTTTTTATTATTTTTTAAAATTATTATTCATTGTAGTATAGGCTGCCTTACTTTTTTATTTTTTTTTTGTAACATTGTGTTTTATTTTGTTTTTTTGACAACCAAAAAAAAAAGTGAAAATTAAAAAAGGAAAAAAAAAAAAACAAGATGATGATGCAACTAAGCTTTTTTTTTTTTTTTTTTTTTTTTTTTTTTTATATAAACATTTGTACTGTTATGTGTTTGTAATACTGTGGCGCAAAGACACACTGTGGTGCACGCACATCCACAAGCCTTTGTTAAACATTTTTCACCTTGTCACCCTGTGATTGCAAATGCAATAAATTAGACTCTTGCAGCCTGATGTTCTGTGTTGTGTTGCTGTTTGTTCTTCTCGTACATCAAAAGCAAACGTGTGTCAAGAGTGTGATCTATATAAAATATATCCACTTAATGTTATTATTACTATTGAGCTTTGCTTTGATTGCCATCTTATTCCCCAGCACACAAGCAGCTTTTTTCTGTGGTTTGTTTATAATTCTCCAAGTCGAGTCCAGAGCTGTTGGGTGAAATGGCCCTATAAGGACCTGGAGATAACGGTGTGTGTGTGTTTGCCAGGGAGTGGCTCACTGGTTTTGTACAGGGCTATTCCAGGAACAAAGTAAACACTGAAAGAGCTGCACTTTGCGTCCTCTTACTGCTGTTGCTGGTGAACCCATAGTCTGTAGTTGTGTAACTGTTGGCTGAATGTCTAAAGCTCCCACAACATCTGGAAACTAAGTTCAGCCGTTGTTACGGGGGGGGGGGGGGGGGGACATCCTTTACAAACTGGGCTCAACTGTCTCCGTCAACACAGTTTCAGGTGTTTGAATTTAAACTTTAATCTTTCATGAGATACAAAATCCATCAATCATTGTTGATTGTTGTATGATGAACTCACATTGTTGCAACGTTGTGTCACGTAACCCGACTCTTCGCTTGTGCACTGAAAAGCAGAATCAGCAAAAAAGAGGAAGGGAGGAAAAAAAAAAAAAAAAAAAGCCCTTTGTTGACCTGCACTGACATAAAAACTAAACAAAAGCTGCTGCATCATATGCTTCAGGAAGCGACGAGTGGAAAACATCTGTAGTTAAACACTGAAACTGGTTTTAAAACGGTTGTTTTGGCTGTTACCAAACATGGGGCCAAATTCAGTCTGGAAGTCTCTGCACCCGGTTGTCTCTGTTCCCACGGTGGCCGGCGACCTGCCTTTGCTACTGTTAATAAATATGTGTCAACGAATAAATAGACAAGCTAATGCGCCGGCAGACGTGCGGCGTGACTCCAGGACAGTTGTTTTTATAGAGGTTTGAGTGAATATGAGCGTTTTAAAGGGATGGTCTCAAACCAAGATGGCGGCCCAGGCCGCGCCGGAAGTTCCCGGTCCCGCCTCACGGTCATCAGGTGAGAGCTGTTTGTGCTGATGTTTGTGTTGTTGTGGCGGATTCTCGGTGTTTGTTTGCCTGCTCGTCACCCTGCTGTGTTTTCCGGGGCGGTCCGGCAGCGCCTGGCTGTGTCCTGCTTGCGGCCGGCGCCTCTGTCTGCTGTGTTTGAACTGACCTCGGTCACTTCACTGTTGTGGCTGAGGCTGTTTCACTTCATCATTAGACATGAACCTCTTCTTCTTCTTCTTCTTCTTCTTCTGTGATGTTAAACAGCAGCTGGGATCCAAAAAGTTGTGTTCATCTTTCATTCGATCATTCAACTCATTTGTCGTCCATTTTTAATTTGCTTGTGTTGCTCACAAAGTCGGATGCTTCCCTGTCGTATAAAGTGTGAAATGCCATATTCTGAGGATCTGTTTCCCTCTGGTTTGGATTATTTATAATATATCTATCTTCTGTATTTTCTTTTCTCGCTGCTTGTTTAGCCAGTTAATCCATTTTTACGTCTCCTTTACCTGGACTCTGATGAAATGACCCGATACCAAATCGCTGCAAATTCTGACTTTGTTTAACAGGATAGCCTGTTGATACTCCTGCTGTTTGAGTATTGCAGTGTAATGGGTGGAGTTGGTTTAAGGACTTTTTCTCCTGTTTGGCTGCTGTTGTTTTGTGGTGTCTGTTGACGTAAACACGGCTCCTGTCTGCACATCAGGTGGGTTGCTGAGTTTGCAATGTTTGGAGATGCTTTGTCAGGGATAACGGCCACATAGTGGCTGGTATCACAAACAACAAGCAACAAGCAAAGCTGAGGTGTTTTTGCTGTGTTTGCTGCTGGCCTGTAGTTGTTGGTTTGTTTAGGATGTGAAAGTTGCTGATAAAAGCTAATACCAGCTTTTCCCTTTCCCTAAAAGTTCCCCCTTTACGCTTTTGGCTTATTCCAGTTATCCTGACGTGGAGATAAATCTCCCTGCTGACTGTGACGTAGCAACAAACCGCGACGCAGCGACTGTAAGATCGCTTTTGTGTAAGCACCACTGTTCCCTGTCCAGCCCCTCGTTCTCTCTCTGTCTGTCTCTATGAAACAGAGGAAAGACAAACAATGGGCGACGCGGCTGCAAGGTGGCCTCTCTGCATGACGGAGTTAAAAGGTTGAAGAGAGGATTTGTTCTGAGGCTCATTTGAAGAGCCGAGCGGCCGCTCATCCTCCCACGCTGCAGTTTTTCCAGGCCACTGGGTCCTCGGAGGGTCGTCACAAAGTGGGAGCCAAGGAGCGCCCTCTGCTTCTCAACACCTGTTGCGCTTTTGGCTCTCTGCTTGATGTGGATTAATAATTGGGCTGCATCAAATGAGTGTTTTTACAGGCAATTAGTTGTTGTTGTTGTTGTTTTTTTTTTTTCAATTTATTAATTAATTTTTAGTCTTCAAAATGTGACAGATTCAGTAGATGCCAAATGTTGACTTGAAAAGCTAAATGTATTCAAATTCTAATCATGCAAAATAGACGTAAGTGGCAAATCCACAAATGTTCAGTATATCACTTGATAGATGACCTGAATGATAAACAAGCTCATGAGCTACGTTATGTGTTTAGAATGAAGCACGTTTTCATATTTACTCTCAGTAATTTTGGGCTTTGACGTATCTGACCCGTCCTGATGCCGGGTTTTTTCTGGAGTTATCATTAATAAGTGGCGTTCGATGACCTTGAGTTTTGACTTGACTGTGATCGCACTTTACAGCTTTAGGCAGGTCGCCTGTATCCGATCATGTAGCGAATCCCCAAAACATGATCTGGCGGACCTGTTCGGCCACCAGTTGAGCCTCCTTGGTGTCGTGGGGCCAAGCTTAGCGAAATACCACATCAGTGGGAGACTGCTCACCTGTAGACCCTTCTGACTTTCCTGCTCTTTTATACATGACTTCATATTGAGAATTTTCTTTTCTTTGGTTAACTCATTGGTGGAAGTTGGTGGAGCTATTCCCCAAAGCGCTGTGCTTTCTTTCTGTCATGTTAAAAGCAGATGAGCTGCAACAACACTGTTCCCGCTGGTTGCTGCTCTCAATCACTTTAGATCTTGATCTTTAGTCCTTGGATGATACTTTCGTTGTTTGAGTATTGTCAGAAACGAGATGGTGGCTAAGGCTACTTCCACACTAGTAACTTTTCATTTTAACAATGCAAACAATGAGTGTTTTAGCTCTGTATACAAACACACCTGAAAACAAATATCACATGGCCATTCACAAACACTGGGCATGTGCTTGCTGGTGTGAACAGGAAGGACTTTGTCAACCTTGCAGTTGGTTAGATGCAGAAAATACAAAAAACAAGGAACATCAAATGCATTATAAAATTATTCACTGTCGATAAAAGTGGACGTGGACTCAGGGTCTGTAAAGTGAGGCCAATGCTGAATCGTCTTAAACCTACATATATCTAATGACCATCAGGGGGTGACTCCACTGATGGTGAAAATAAGTCAGATTGCATTGAAGTTAATGGGAAAACGTCCCTACTTCTCACCTGATTTATTACTGGGGGTGCTATGGTATGTTTTTCTTGTAAGGGAATCAGGGATAAGTTAATTAAAGATATAAACAACTAAACAGAACGATTAATGGCAAATACATTCACCTTTTATTAAAAGTGCAACCAACGTTTCTTCAGGTTGATAAACACTGGTTATACTGGTAGGTTAACCTGGTCTCAGTCTCTATTTTTAAGTCTATTTCAGTACAACGTGACATTTATTTTTTTAAATGATGGTCCCAAAATAGACCATAAAGCAGGGTTTTAGTACGGCTGCCATGTGATTGACAGACTGTACCACACAATCATGATAGAGTACAGAACGGGTCAGGTCCTCTTCTTCCAAATATGGTTTCTTCTGGTTTCAAAAAACCAAGATGGCCGGCGGCCAAATTACAATCTTCAGAACATGGTGTACGGAGCCTGAGAAGAGCTGGTTTACTCAAAACACCGCGCTAAGAAAGCTTTTCCTCAGGTTACCTCGTGGTTCAGATCAGCCACCTCTAAAACATCAAGCAGCCCTGCCTTAACCTCCACCTGCCAGCTCTTCACTGTAACCAAAGCAGCTTTTTCCATGGTACTTGGTGCATTGGTCATCGAGGACCGGGAGGGAAGGACCGGATTTCCTCCTTACTGTCTTAATCTTTCTCACAGCCACTCACAGACCGATGGGTATTGTCAAGGTGGGCTGACACCTGTGTAAAAATGCATAATTCACCTGCACAACAGCTGCTAGAAAAGACAACAAGTTCAGCAACGCTTGTAATTCCTCAACAATTTGGTTTTACCGCTGACAGCCATGACTGTTAAAACAAATCAGGAGGCAAACATCTGTGTCTACATCGTTGTTTCCAAAAGTCTTGATCTTATGGGCTCAAAAACTCCATGGTAGCGTGGATGCCACACATAAATGTAGCAAATATGATGCTTGGTAAAACTAAAACGTATTGGTGTGGATGTAGCCTAATCGAGACCGAAAACAGACTCCCCGTCATAACATCCAAGAGGCAAAAGTGAAATCAGCAAATTATTTTTCCATGACCCAAAACCCCAAAACACAGAATTTCCTGAAATGCAAGATCAAAGACTGCAGGTAATTCCTACATTTGAGAACGTGGAACCATCAGATGTGGGGAAATAAAAAATTTCGGCGTCTACTTATCCAAATCACCTTTGACAGAAAGCTATTGGTGCAGCTGGTCATGTGATAAATATCCCCTGTCCACTTGAGACCTCCAATTTCATATTGCAATCAATTTCTTTAGGCTGTGAGATTAAACATCAGGCACATTCTCCACTGTGATTCAAGTGTCTTTTTAGTTGGAATTTGTCCACTTTGTCCATGTGGGTCCATTTGACCCTGGCTGTCAAATCCAGAGCAGCCATTGGGAAGTTTTTAAACCAGATTTTTCTAACTTCCCTTCAGTCTGTTAGCCAATGAGGTCCAGTTGTTCCCCTCTACTTGACGCCCCGGTCAGCTGGGTCGGTTGGTTTGGAGGCGGAGAAGGGAAGAGGAGGAGGAAATCTCAGGTCAAGGTTGACCCATAAACTTTTGGTTCCAATGCCACCTGGTAATCCTGGAAAGAGAGAGAAACACGGTCACATCTCATGAAACAGTTCTTATAAGAAAACTTTTATAAGCTGCTTTATATGATCTGGTTTGTTTGAAAGTGATGTTTGATTGTCATTCTTTGTTTTACAGTAGCTGAGGTTCATTTTAAAAGCGGAGCAGCTGTTGCTCTGGAGTTTTTCCATGGTACTTTGGTCATCGAGGACCGGGAGGGAAGGACCAGATTTCCTCCTTACTATCTTAATCTTTCTCATTCATTCTCCCCTCCATCACCAGCTGTTTTAGGAAATTGCTAAGCCTCCTTTCCCTTATTTCGGACAGGAAATTTTATTGGTCTTTTCCTTGGACTATAACCTGGGTTAAAAGTCCCCTTTAGTCAGGAGAAGATGATGTGTTAGTTGTTGTCCAACTTTATGTCGACTTTTCGACCCAGAAACACAATGTCCTCTAGACTGTGAGCTGCTGTCTTCACTTCATCTTCTTTGCTTCGCTGTGAGCATCTTCCACACAGAGTCCATTAAGAAACCCTGCAGCCAACCTGGCCTGCAGTCCTTTGTCCACCTTTTGCATTGTTAGACCAGGGCCTGGTACTCGCTGGTCTTCCCTTCAAAGGCCTCTTTACGTCTGTCGTCCCACAGGAGCGTCAGCTGTTCCTGCTAAGACCTTATGACTATGTCAGGCCTTATGAAAGTTTGGCTGACCTTGGGGAAAATGGACTTTTCCAAGGTCCACCTCATCTCCCAGTCTTCCTTGTCTTCTTGGTAGAGCGTTACCTCTCCCCTTCCCTGTTGATATCTGGATGGAAGATGCTTTTTTCCGTCTCTCCTGTTCCATCACCAAATGCAGTGTCTCACCCTGCCAGTATATCCACAAATGTGCATTTCTCCCCACATAACTTGCACAGTGGGTTCTCCCACATTCCTCCTGTGCAGGTTTGTTGGTGTTGGAACAGTTTCGTTCGCTGATTGGAGCAGGGAAGGTTTCCAGTCTCCGAACCATATAGGCCACGTCCAGGACTTTGACAGGTTCCACCTTGTCCAGGCTTTTTGTCACCTTAGCCCTTTCTCCTCCAGGTGTTTGACCTCAGCTCGGATCACAACTCTCCTCTACCTACGTCCTGATAGTGTGGTGAAACCTGCACCTTTGCCACCTTGAACTCTTTGAGTGTATGTCTATGAATAGGCCCTGCATGCCTGTGAGTTGCACACAGTATGTGTTTATGTAATGTATATTGACCTAGTTACTGAGCATACAGACATGCTTTTGTACATATAGCATGTGTGGTTATATATTTTTGACTTGCTTCAACCTTCTTACCTGTTTGCACACCAAAGCCCTTAAATGTTCATTATCATTTTTGATTTGCATCTCACCCTCATCACGTTTATCATTATGGGAATCGATGCATTTATTCTATCGTCTATGCGTCTATCCCAGATAAATTTATCCTGTGTGGATGGATGGATGGATGGATGGATGGATGGATGGATGGATGGATGGATGGATGATTACCACGAGGCGTTGCCATGGTGATGCAGAGGGTGACCTGTCTCTGTTTATGTGTGACGGATTCATTCTGGCAGCTGAACACAGTTGATGAAGGCTCTGGACTGGAGGGTAAATCTGAGAAAGAGAGGGCGAGAGAGAGAGAGACATTTACTATAGTGCTGGTTCATTTAAATCTAAACAAAAAACAGATCTGACTGTGACACAGAAGCTAAAGAAGATGGGGGAAAAGGGGGGTATAATTATAATAATTAGCATTGCAACTAATGGCGATTTTTAGTTGTAATTCATCTCTTTGATTAATTTAGTTATAAACAGGGAACAGTGTTTTTGCAAATGGTCTAAATGTGATTTTAATGGTGTTTTTGTCCCGTGGTGAGTGTTCTGGGCACCGGTCCAAACCTGCTGCCGCTCTGATTCAGAGGCATGTTTGTGCTTGTGAACTTTCAAGGTCAGATTATGTTCATGTCTTGGCTCACAGACTTCTATCAGTGGTAATTTCCATTCATGTTCCTGTTTTCTTTTCTCTCTTTTTATCCTCCATGGGAACAAAGTGTGCAGAGCGTGAGTCACGTACACATGATAACACGACAAAACTCCAGATCTTAGCTCTGATTCTTAGCTCTTCTTCAGTGGTTGTGAGCATGGGTATAGTGTGTGTTTTGGCACGTGCGTATGGAGGTGATTTGAATCCATGAGTGTGCTCATTGTTTGTTAGTTATTATTTTCACCTGTTTATTTAGTGCAGATGTGTTTGACACTTTACACTGACTCACAGTTCAACAAACAAACAATTTGTGTTGCTTTTTTTTTTTTTTTTTTTTTTAGTAAATATTTGCAACAGCGTTTTACATGGTTATGATAAACTGGTATATCTAGTTACAGTTTCAATGTGAACGTCTGTGAGGTCGCCCGCCTTTTGTTCTTGTGCTCCATAAGAGAGGTGAGCAATGATGTTATCTGAAATATTTCCACGTTAGCTTTTCTGTTCACGTTCATGAGCTTAATTGCTACTACATTAACATGTTGTTTCATATAAATTGTGTAAAGTTAAGTAACTTTGTCACAACTGACCGGAGGATTTTGCCACTGGTTGTTTTTTTTTTTTGTTTGTTTTTTTTGTCAGAATAATCAGAGATCGTGTTCAAAGGCATCCCAGGTCTCCTCATCTAATTTTGTAATATGTAACCGGTTAGTGTCTTGCACAACACAAGACAAGAAACGGTTACATATTATAACCATAATTGTCCAAAATGATGTGCAAATGTATACATTTTTGTCAAATAACACAAAATGTTATTTGTGCAAGCTAAAAATAGTTTTTTCAATATTTCCTTGTCTTGATTTTTTTTCTGGTCATGGCTTTCCTTGATGTTATGTATCATGTGAATAACATGACGAAAATCACGTTCTTTACAGGTAGTAAAGTTTTCCAGTCACCCAGATAACACACCAAATCCGGCAAACTCGATGAGGACGAACAATGTTATTTTCTATCGAGAAACAGAGTTCAACCTGCAAGGTGAAAGGTCAAAGGTTCAGAAGGCAGCGCTGAGTGTCCTAAAAATCATGTCTGTCCTTGCAGTTTGTCCATACCTTTAGTCCAACATGGGGGAAACTCGTGCACACACATGAAACACACAACCTTTGTTCACGATCGAATATTTTCCTTTTGGCTTTGGCTAATGCGCTAAAGGCTTTAAGAGAGAGAAACTCTGTGTGTGTGTGTGTGTGTGTGTGTGTGTGTGTGTGTGTGTGTGTGTNGTGTGTGTGTGTGTGTGTGTGTGTGTGTGTGTGTGTGTGTGTGTGTGTGTGTGTGTGCATACTTCTGTAGAAGTGGTTGCGGGCGAGCAGACAGGCTGGAGAGTTGACACTGGTCATGGCGTCTTGGGTCTGTGGAGTAGCTGACCTACAGGGTCAACATCCTAGAGAGAGAGAGAGAGAGAGAGAGAGAGAGAGAGAGGTCTGGACTGAGCTCAATCCTTAGAGCGTCTGTATTTCTGCAGACTTTGCTGAGGAAATTACCCATAGTTCATAGTCTTGTGACGTTTAACACATGGTTACTATGGTTACCAGAAGTGTTAAAAAAAACAAAACAAACAACAGACAGAAAAAAAAAGAATAAGATAGAAGAAAAACTATATCAAAGGTCTTAATTTCTGTCCAGCAAAACTAGAACACGACCCTGAACTTTTCAAAGTAAAAAGTTTCTGTCCATCCAAACTACAACACAACCCTGCAGTTTTCAAAATAAAAGTCCTGTGGCTAGAGAAGAGAGAAAAGGAAACATAGAAAAGAGATTAGTTTAAAACTGAAACAGTAGAAGAAGAGATGGGTTTAAAACTAAAGCAGTAGCAGTGTTAGTATAATGCTCCCAACAGTTGGAGCTGTTGGAGACAAGAGCGCCACCTGAAGAAACTCAAAACTACAGCAACAGAGAGTTGGAGAGAGAGACGGGGAAGGAAGGTACGTGCAAATAATGTAAAAGAAAAGTAAATACTGTCAGGTCGAATGTCCAAACACAGGAAACGGTTTATTCCAGTGATCGCGGGGACAGTTTGTTCAACCTGTCACCTGGGACACTGATGCTGCTATTATTAGGTCCTGTGTGTGTGCGTGTCACTTCACCTGGTTATTACTTCACTCTCCACTCACCTCTGCACAGCAAAGCAACAGGGGGAATACCTTGAAAATTGACCATTCAGATTTGTCAGTATGTTTGACTTTTCGTTCGTATTTGAACAAACTGAGGAGTAGTTTTCACCCCAGGGTGGAGGCCTCCATCATGCCCCACTACCATCACACACATCAAAGACTGAAACTGTGTATGTATCTGCATTTAAGTGACTTTTTATATTGATGCTTTTTAAATTTATTTGTATATTTATACATTCTTGTGCTTTAGTCCAATGTTTTGTCATTTTCTTTGTACTTTTTAATGACCAAAGAGCAGCTAAATAGTTTTATTCTTCTGAAATTCCTAAAACCAAATAAAATTGTATTAAATAGACAGGATATGTAATTACTTACTACTTATTCATTATTTGAAAAGATGTCCTCAGAATAATGGCAACAACTGGACCTGGGCCATCTCCAAACGATATTATCCTGATGTGGTCCAGTCTAAATATTGTGATATCTGATATTATCGTGGGGTGCAGTGAGCAAAGCAGTGAAATTTCTCCATTATGAAAAACATTAATAATGTTGTAATATTGAATATTATCATCAAAATTTGATCCAAGAATATCAAAAACGGACTGATCTGATTCATTGGTAATATAGTTGATGTCTTGATACAGCTCTGCTATCTAATCATAAACAAACTCAGATCAGCTACAGTTCTTCTTAAAGTGGGGTCGGTGGGCTCCCAGAAGACCTTTGGAGATTCCTGTATCTCATTAAAATACAAAAATATGCAAAACTGCTATTAACATGAACAACCTGGCTTTGATTGTTGAGGTCATAAGACACCGGGGACCTCAACATTGGATCAAGTTACGAAGCCAGTCGTCATACCTCCATCCAGTCCGCTCTGAAATGTTCCTGCCTTGGATGGACAGAGGCTTTTTGAGTCCGTCGTGTAGGTCAGAAATCATCGGGTCTACGTGTTGAGATCAGATAAGAGAGAAATCTAGGACTGGCAAGTGTGTAGGTGTTCAGGTTTGTAGGTTCAAGGTCTTGTCTGCTCCCATTTGTTAGCTTTAGATAAAAGTTGCTTTTTCTGGAAACACAAACTCTCAAAATATTTGTTTTTGTGTTGAAATGTAAGACTGTGGCGCGTGAGGTGACCACTTTGTTTAATTTTTTTTTTTTTTTATTACAGATAAGATTAGTTTCTCTGGGGGATCAGGGTTCTGTTGTCCCTGCTGCACCAGGATTTGAGAGGGATTTTCTTGTTTGTGCCTCTGGCCTCATTTCAAGCAAATCTTACTTAAATGAACAATCAATCATGCACTTTATAGCCTGATATCTCCATGCAATGTTTGATTGAGGTCTATTTCTATCATGCTGTATTGAAGAAGACTTGAAACTAGAGACCATAAACTCATTAAACATTTACTGGGCTAATAAATCAAGTGAGAAGTAGAAACATTTTCACATAGACTTCAATACAATCAGACTTCTTTCTACGAGTGGGGTCGTTCACTGATGGTCATTAGACAGAATACATGTCCACTTTTATGAACATTGAGGTTTAGCTACAGACAAGATACAAGACAAGACAAGATAACTGAGATAAAATTATTATCTATCCTCCCCTTGTGCTGCTGTATCAAATATTATAGATTATATTTCTTTATTTCTTCAATTTGTTTTTCTGTTGAATTTTATGTAAAGTCAAAGAAAGTCCGCTGTTAAAAAGACTTTTTTTTTTTTTTTTTTTTAAATGGGTGGTGTTTCCAAAGTCAATTTGTAATTGTGTGAGATAATGGTAATCTTAATATCGATCAAAGTAATTGATTTTTCCTGCTCCTGACTGTATGTAAGCAGGGAGGTTTGTTGCTCTGATACACTTGGAAACAACAGGCACATACTCCTGGGTATATAAGTACAGATGAGCTCTGAGTCTGTGTGGGTTCTCGTATGTAGGCGACCTCTCACGCACGGAGGCTGATTGGATTCTCGCTCAGTATCGATGGCTGTGCTGCACCACATCGGTTAGTGTGTACTCATCCGCCACCGAAGCACCAGCTCCACTCACAATAAACAATGAAGTGACACGGAGTGCAGTCTGTCACAGTTCGGACCAGGACTGCATGATTCATTTTATCTGTTTTTGTTATTGCAATAGATAATTTCAGTTGGAATGATATCACTGAATTTTTTAAAAATGATGATGACTTTTGTTGGTTCTTGTATTATATTGTATTATATTATATCCCTTCCACACATTTTACCTTTATCAAAACACTTGTTTTGTTTTGTTTTTTTTGCAGCTTCTGTGATTGTCAATATCACATTTGCCCATATTGTGGTTTTGATTATTTTTCTGTGTGTATTTTTTGCTGTTGTCAAATGTGTAGCTCTATTTAAGGCACGTTGTGATGGAAAAGTGTGAGCGTGAAGAAAGTCTGAACAGGAAACCTGCAGCACTGGGATGCCATAAAGATGGATGAACTCCATTAGATGTGGCCTGAACCATTTCTTCTCTATTGCTGTGTTGTACAAGGCTAAAACACATCTTACATAAACCCAATCCCACAGTAAAATGTAGGGGAAAGGTCGCAGCCGCCCACTGTTGTTTCATCCTCCTATAGAGTCTGCGTCTCCTTTTTTTCCGTCAAACCCGTGGCTCCTCTCTCTCTCTCTCTCTCTCACTCTCTCTTTCTCTCTCTCGCTCTCTCTCTCTCTCTCATACACACATGCAAAACTCTTCAATGTATTTTTTTTTTCAACTTTTGTACCCAAGGAAGGAGGAAAGGGAAGAAGAAAACACAAAAGGATGGAAGGTAAAAAAGAAAACTGCAAAAATTAAGGAAAACAAGAAACAGTGGAAAGAGTGAAATATAAACAGAAAGAGAAGGAGAAACAGAGAGAAGGAAGGAAAGGAAAGATGAAATGGGGAAAGATAGGATGAAGGAAGGAAAGGTAAAAGAAGGCTGAAAGAAGGAAACAAACAAGGATCAAGGAAAGAAAGAAAAGGGAGGGGAATAGGCAAAGAAGGAAGGGAGGAAGTAGGGAGTAGAAGGAAAGATCAAAGGGGGAAAGAGAAAAGAGGAATAACAAGGAAAGAAGTGAACATGATGGAGAGAGGGAAGTAAAGACAGACATGTATAAAGGGGAAGGAGGGATATGTCAAAATAAAGTCAGTCAGCTAATGATCATGCACCTCAGAGTCGTCTCATACAAAGACCCACCTGGAACCAGGTCCTCAGCCTCTTTGACTCTGATCCCTGTTGAATGAAGCAGCTTTAAGACCCAAACCAGTGCTGTGCAGAAACAATGTGCAGGAAGGAAATGAACCCAACATCTGCAGGTTCCCCTCTGACGGGAATGACTGTGCAGTTTTGCGTTTCATCTGCAGCATAGGAGTGGCTTACATTTTTTTGCCAGAGGGTCAAGTAGCATCCAAGTGAAAAGGTCAGCAGCAGACGCTCTGCGACTTATTTTAGCTCTGGTGTGGCCTACATTTGAGGCAGATGTAGATCAGAGGTCATGGTGATGTAACCGGAGGACTTCCCCGCACTAGCATGACAGTGCAGAAAAGAAAAGGCCTGTCTTTTCAAGTGATCGGTCAACGTCACCATCGTCATCTTTGTCGTTCCCTAAACACTCGTCTTTTTCAATCTCTCTGCTCCTCCGAGAGTCAAGAAATGACAACGGGACTGTTGGTGCTGGTCTGGAAAGGTCTTCTTTTGTCAGCACTATCAGACTAGTCTGACCAAGTGCTAACCCTCCGTGACATCACCCAGTGGTTTGTGAGCTGCTGTTTTCAAGCCGTCGGCCATCTTGGTTTTCTGAAACCAGAAGAAACCACATTTGGAGGAGAAGGTGGAGCTGAGAAGGAGTGAGGGGTGGATCTGACCTGCTCTGTACTCTATCCTGATTGTGTGGTACAGTCTGTCACTCACACAGTAGCCACACCCCTTAACACATACCCTACTTTATGTATTGAAGTCTATGTGAAAATGTCCCTACTTCTCACTTGATTTATTAGCTCAGCAAACGTTTTCCTAATGAGTTTATGGTCTCAGTCTCTAGTTTCAAATCTTCAATACAACATGATGTTCATGTTTTAAATGATGGTCCATTTAGAGGAAAATAGACCATAAAGCAGGGGATGAATTGGGGGGTGTGGCTACTGATTGACAGACTGTACCACCCAATCAGGATAGAGTACAGAACAGGTCAGATCCACCCCTCACTCCTCCTCAGCTCCACCTTCTCCTCCTCCTGGTTCCTTCTGGTTTTAAAAAACTGAAATGGCCGATGACCAAATTACAAACTGCAGGCTAAAAAAACAGCAGCTCACAAACCAACGAGTGACATTGTTGCATCTTTTGAAGGTGAGCGAACTGTTTCCTGTTGCAGCTTGACCCTAACGCTAAACTAAAACAAGAGAACAATCTTTAACTAACTCAACAACATAGAATAACTGGGTACAGACTACAGCTGGTGCTTGGTCCCTCCCTGCTGATATAAGAGTGGACTTTGCCCTGCAAACTGTGAAACAACAAGTCTTTGTTAATCCTGAGTGATCGCATTAATGCCGTGGAGCGATAAAGTTTTCGAGGGCAGGGATTTTACTTCAACCTGTGATTGATCATATCTGTGGGTTTAACTGTCCTGAAACCAAGACTGAAATAATGAGACAAACGTCCACAAGCTCATGTTGTGATATCAACAAAATCTTATTTCTATTTAAACACAGGGAAGCTTCTTCCAACTGTGTGTCACATGACTATTTTTGTCCAATCGGGGGAAACGTTAGACTTCAATTAACTCAACATGGATGATAATCTTCAGATTGCAAAGGCTTAATGAAAGTGCTCCTAAAAGCTTATCATGCTTCATCTTAGCCATTATGTTTACTTACTTACAGTGTTGTAGGTGGTGATCCTGGCTCTTATGTGTAAACTCACCACAATATTACTGAAGTAGTAGCCCTGTTGGTTTTGGGAATTTTTTGGGAATTAGCTGGTCCATTTCTATTGTACTGGTTTTGTTGGGCCACCAATGCACGCAATTTTAGTTTTAGTTTAGCAACAGACACTGGAGCAGGACACTGTTTGTTATCAGGAACAATCATATCTGTCTGACTATTACATAGATGATAACAACCTGCAGCAGAGGCCCCTATTTGTCTTCCGCACCCTGAGCCCATTGGTTCCTACTGAGTCTGTAAATCTCTGGTACTGAGGAATAAGGTGTTTCAGGCTTTTTATTGACATATTCATTGTCTTTCTGTGGGATTCGTTAGCTATAATAATAATACAGAACATCTCCAGACTGATGCTTTTGAAGCTGAAGCTGTCCCAGAGTGGAAATTATGCAAAATGTAGGAAAACACTGTTGATTTCCAGTGAGTCCAGTAAAACTGGAGGCTTGTTAGACAGTCCCACAACCTGGACTTGACACTGTGACAAAAATGTCATGACTGATAAGAATGTCGGCCAAAACATGTTGTAAAAATTTATTAAAAAGATGGACTCAGCCATGTTTTGAGATAAAATCCTAATCATTAACTCATAGTTTCTCAAATGAATCATCAAATACCAAAACAAGATCATTATGATTTAGTATCATTTGTTATATGAATTGAATCTCACACAGTTTAAGGTCATACACCTCCACCAACCAGTCAAGCTGCAGCTACAGTCTGTCCAATAATACAGCTTGAAGGAATTCAAGAAAAAGCATTAAGGGTATTTTTTGAATTGGGAGAAAGAAATAAAATTGATTTGATGGGATTCTGTTAAATGTATTCACTCAAGATGGACGTAGACCTCCATGACGCCACCCACAGGTTTCTGAAGAGTGTGTTTGAAGCTGAGACTGGGCTGCTCCACGGTCGCCATCTTGGCAGTGTCTGACTCCGCCCCTAACCTCTGGCTAACCCTAACCCTAACCCAGTCTTCAGTTCATGACACGATTGTAGGAAGCTCAGCCACGCCCTCAATTCTACGTGACTTTAATCCTAATGTAATGTGAACAGGTGAATTCTATAAAATTTCAGACTAAAACGTTTTTTTGTACCAGGTTTATTTCTGCTGTAAAATTGGACATTTTAACATGAGAGTCTATGGGGACTGATGGAGCCAGGGTATAGTGGTCATTCGAGTTACTGCATGTTTTAGCTTCTGGTTTCAATCCAGGAGGTTAAAGCTTGGCGTTCACATGCTTAGCTAACAAAGCTGATTCTCACAGAGCAATAAGTAGACTGTTGTGACAGCGCTTTAAATATGTTTCACACAAAGATCTAAGTGTCACCAGTTCAGTGTCGGACAAAATGCACAATATGATCACAACCTCCCCTTCTGTTCCTGAGTTACAGTGAAGTTGACTTTTATCCCTTTTGAAAATGAATTGTCATCATTTCATTGTGTGACCTTTCGATCACCAAAATCTAACTCATCTCATCCTTGAGTCCAAGTGAACTCCTGATGTATCAACCTTCACAAGAAAGTGACGGAGAGACAACCTGAAAACATGATGCCTCCGGCTGCGGCTGTCGCCTGCGCTGAGGCTTAAAAAGTGATCAGTGTTAATGAGTCAGTCAGTTTATCGCCAGGAGTCTAATATTAGGAACGAGAAACATGAGACGCCGATAAAAGCTGCTTGCAAATGACGAGTTACTGTTCGCCTCAAAACACAGTATGTGTTTGAGATTGAACTCAAAATGTATGAATCATAAAAAGAAAAACAATATATTTTATAAGAACAGATTGGATGGTTTACTTACTTCAGCTGGCTAATATTTTCATGGAGGTGGTCACTGAAGAGGATCACACAAGTTTCCAGGAGAGCAAACAAACAAGGATTTGTCTCTTAATTTGAAACTTCACTTCCTCTACTTTAACAGAAATAACATCCTTGACATGTTTTATTTTTCATGTGAGTCTACACTCGGTGATCAGGCTACGCAGTGGGAAGCTTTGGAGCTCTGAAGCGTTCACTGGCAGCAAATAACAAACGTCAGTGTTAAAACTGAGCATGTAAACAAGCTGAAAGTCGTACCTTTTACTCTGTGTTAGGTTGGAGGCGTTTCAGATCCAGTGCTGTGAGAGGTTCACATCAGTCAAACTGCAGGTGAAGATCTGATAGATTGACAGATACATTGTAAACAGAAGGCTGAAGCTGAGAGGACGGAGGATGGACGGAGCACGGAGGGATGATGGATCTTCAGGAGGCCAATCGGTTGCTTGTTGTCTCAGTTTTCTCGACCGTGAAGGTCCGTCCCCTCCCCTCTGCAGACACACAACGCACACACTCAGACAATGCTTGTGCACTTTCACAACACTGAAGCTTTATTAGCTGAGGAGGCAGAGCCCTGTTGTTTCACTTCCCTCCCTCACCCTCTCTCATGCATCTCTAATTTCATGTCTTGTGTCTGTCACTTGGTCTCAAGGAAAATCTTCACTTAAAAATGACAAGCAAAAAAGTCAAACATTTTAAATGCAATGGCCTAATAATAATAATAATAATAATTCTAATAAGTTTCATTATCAATTTGTCTGTCAGGTCATGAATCAAAAGACATTCACTTTATCAGATATGACAAAAAGAGGCAGCAAATCCTCACAAGTCAAACCTGGAAAAGCCTGATTCCAAAATTTCTAAAATGGTCAGCTGTGGATTAAAACAGTTGTTGATTATTTTCCGATTGATAAACTAACTGAACGAACAGCTTGTTGTTGTGTCAGCTGCTATTTCCAGGGAGTCAAATCTCAAAAGTAAGGCGAGTTTCAAGCTCTCATGTAAGTGACCTGAAGGGAAAACTATGGTTTATTTGAAATTTTCTGGAGTCTGACTTTTTAGCTTCTGCCGTCTGTGTTTGTTAAAATGACAACTCACCAAAGTAGATATCTCAAAGTAGAGATCGCAGATACGAGATACGAGACTAAAAATAGGTTTGTTGGGGCAATACAACCAGCAGTCGGCCAATCATACATGTTGGAAACAAACCAACAGTATTCAGATTAGTTACCACTTTATTTATTCACTTTGCTCTATGGGGGTTTTAAACTTAGCTCTCAAAAGCTCAACACAAATCCAGTATTTTACCAGTAATTTACCTGAAGTGTTGATATCCATCAGAATAAATATTTGTGGTTTTAAGAACCAAAATCCATCTCGGTGTAGTTTTACATCTCCTCCCTCAGGCTTCTCTCTGGAGATCCAGTACAACAGGTCAGTCAGCCAATCAGAAGAGAGGATCTGATGCTCTCTTCTGATTAGCTTGACTTTTTTCAGAGTGATTAAATAAAAAAAAATGTTGCAGATATCAGGTAAACACTCACCTGGTGGGTCCAGGTGGACTGGGCTTGGGGGTGTGGGCTGGGGCCGTTGACTGCTTTGTTGTGACATCACAAAGTCCCAGAAGTCCTGACGGCTGGTTTTAAGGCTCAGTGTCTGAATACAGGCTGTGAGCATTTCTCTGTGAACTGAGACCTTTGATACTTTGAAAGTATTAGTATGGAACCTTAGACCTGTTTTATTGTCAAAGAAGACGTGGTCATCCACCTTTAGACTATATGGCCCTTTAAGCCGCTGCACTTTGAGTCAGCAGGTTTCACTAAAAACTCATGTTTACTGCCAGTTTTTTTTAGATTTATGAAAACCTCATGACTAATTTTTGACTTTCTAGGCAAGGCAAGGCAATTTTATTTGTATAGCCCATTTTTACAAACAGTTTGTCTCAAAGTTCTTTACATAGCATCATAACAACATCCTCTGCCCTTAGACCCTCACATCGACTGAGGAAAAACTCAAAACAAAAAACCCTTTTAACAGGGGAAAAAAAAGAGAAACCTCATGGTGAGCAACAGAGGAGGGAAGCACTATGTCATTTCTTCTTTTCTGTACATTTTCCTAGTATTTTCCAGAAGGTGACGATGGGTAATAAAGCTGTGTAGCAGCTATGACTTGTCTCAAAGGACCACACATGTATCTGTGAAGGACAGTGTGATGATGAAACGTGACCAGCTGAAAAACAGGAAGAGCGGGTTTATCTGAGTGTGTTTGTTCTTGTGTCATGTGTTTTGGTTGTCAACACAAAGCATTTTTTTGTCAATTCCTGTCGCTGTCACTGTCATTGTCTTGAATTCCTGCAGACTCAATAAAAATCCAAGTGGGAAATCACATCTTTAAATAACCAGCGACCGGATTTACAGAGCAGCCTAAGGCTAAAAGTGGCTCCTAACTTGTGGACTCAGGAGAAACTCCTAAATATATTGGGTGTGTTAGTCCTAACTTTAGTAACAGAGCTCATCCTCCATCAGTCGTACTGTTAGCTCAAGAGTTTAGCTTTCCCTGAGTAAAAGCTGGTCTTAAATAGACAGACTTCCTCTTTTTTATTTAACATGTTCATTTAACACATTTAAACTGTGTCTGGATCATCCAGGAGTGTTAGAAATCCTCTTATTTGACACATTTCCCTCTTTTATGAAATTTCTGCCCTTTAAACTTGTCTTGGATTTTTATTTCGTGCTACATTATGTTCATGTTTCACTCAAAAATACGTTTCCAGTACAGTTTAAGTTCATTTGTGATGAACGGCAACAGACACGCAAGTACAAGTGTGAGCTGCCACTGCAAGCAGCACACACCTGGCAGCGCACAGTTAACTAACATTTAACACATTTAATTGACTAAAGTGGTTCAACCCTGGTGTGTTTCTGTCTTTTCCCTTTCACCTGCTGTTAAGTTTAGTCTGTATAAAGGTGACTCTGCACGAAGGTGAGGAGAACCTGGACGAGGAGGAGGAGGAGGAGGAGGAGGAGGAGGAGGAGACAGCTGTAAGAAGAAAATAAGCCACCTCAGGCTGCTTTTATATGTTGCTCAAAGCTCAGTGTTTTTCCTGTGAGTCAGTCTGAGCCATGGGTTTGACTGGGAGAGAAATAGAGACAGTGACAGTGACACAAGACAATGGAGAGTTGTAGTTTTCATATCAAAACAATTAAATGCAATTTTTTCAACTTATTCTGCATCATGTTGGTATGAATTTAGCTTTGTTTGTGAGAGTCAGATGTTGGTAATTGTCCTGAATTTGGGGGGTACCACCAAGGTCCCTCTGCTGGCAGTCAAACTGTGAACGATGTGGTTTATGAGGGTTGGACCTGAACCTGTTGGCTGTTGTGGCGTCTCATTGGTTCATTCATAGGTGACACATACAAGCATCATTGTCATTGTTGCAGAGCTTATGACTTTATTTGCGTATCATATTCAGAAGGGTCTTTGTGCAGGTCTCAGCCCAGTATCGCCGACTGCACAGTTTATAGAGTTGAGACCAAGTATCAACTCGCTGTGATGTAACTCGTTGGTTCATGAGCTGCTGTTTTGAAGCCTCCCGTCTGTAATTTGGCCGTCAGCCTTATTGGTTGTTTGAAACCAGTAGAAACCATATTTGGAGGAGAAGGTGGAGCTGAGGAGGAGTGAGGGGTGGAGCTGACCTGCTCTGTACTCTATCCTGATTGTCATTGATAATGAACATCATGTTGTATTGAAGACTTGAAACTAGAGACTGAGACCATAAACTCATTAGGAAAATGTTTACTGAGCTAATAAATCAAGGGAGAAGTAGGGACATTTTCCTATAGACTTCAATACAATCTGACTCTCGATCTATACAGCGATTAGAGATGCTCATTAGATAGAATAAAGGTCTAAGGCTCTTCAGCATTGGCTTCACTTTTCAGCCCCAGAGTCGACATCTACTTTTATAAACAGTCTGTGGTTGAGACCCAGTATTACATTGATCTTACAGGTTTTGCTGTAGTGTATGTTCAGCCCAAGATGTTTGTGTGTGTGTGTGTGTGTGTGTGTGTATGAGCATCAGTGTGTGTTTGCTTTGAATGGCACTCTGCTGTGCTGCCAGGCAGCCGGTTCAGGGTGACTGGGTTCAAGGCAGCTGTCAGAGGACGGATGATAGAAAAACAGGTTTTTTTTTTCTGTTCACAAAAAAAGACCTGTGTGTCTGTCGGTGTGTGTCTATGTCCGTGTGTGTGTCTGTCGGTGTGTGTGTGTATGGGAACTGTTCCTGGCAACTTTGCAGAAATCTGACTCCATTAACCTAAAAACACACAAACTACATCTATACTAATAATAAGTCCAACAGATCATATAAGAAAGTGCATAGTAAGTAGTGCTGCATGATATATACAGAAAAATCATATTGCTATTATTTTTCACTGGAGCCAATAGGAGCGTCCCGTGTAGAGACGTGACTCCAGACGTCACTATGAAAGATGGGGGATGATAATGGATGGATAAACACACAGAAGTAAAGCAGCAATGCTCCAGTCAAAGGCTCAGACTGAGATGAACTAACTTTGTTCATATAAAAATATACATACAAATCAGCTGATTCTCTAGGTTAAGGGGGGGAAAGCAGCATGTCTGTAGATCAAACCATCAATGAGCAATCACACTCTGAAGATGATGTGTTTTGTAGAAGTGTATGCTCTTATGTCTGATAATTATCCTTCGATCAGCATGAAATTAATACTGTGGCGACTGGTGTGTTTGTCGAGCTCTGTTACATCTGTTTAGTTAAATTTCCATTATTTTATTTTACATAATAAACTCGGTGCCTTGGTGTAAAATCCCCTAATACTTGGACACAGTATGAAAAATGTGTCATCATCACTTTGAAATCTGACTCTCTGTCAGTGTGTGTGTGGTTCAGGGGGCGGAGTTAAAGGGTGCGTGTAAAGGACGACCCGTGAGTGTCAGATATTTTCCCGGTGAGGTCACTGCAGCCGCCGCAGAGCGAACTGTATTTCTGACTGTCCTCCGGTCATATGGGAGAACTGGGTTAACTGGGCGAGGTAACTGCAGGACAGGAGGACAGGGAGTCACATGAGGCATACTGACACACACACACACACACACACACACACACACACACGTATACAGTTTCATGCATTAACTTGTCCTGGTGTTGATCCAAGAGACCTGAGACAGTGTGTGACACCAACATGTGGCGTTAGTGTGTGCATGCGTGTGTGTGCGCGTGTGTGTGTGCGTGTGTGAGTGTGTGTGTGTGTGTGCAGGCAGGCTGTTTTGTTCATGTGTGTACTTCCTGAACATGCTGCATCATCACTTGAGCAGAGAGGACAAATGGTGTCTGTGTGCGTGTCTGTCCTTGTAAATGCTACATGGTTAAAAGTATTTTCCTGACATAGTGAGGACATTTTGGCAGGGTCTTACTTTTTTTTTACACGTTGTCTTTTAGTTTTGGTTTTATGTGGATTTCTTTTGGTTGCTGTTGTTGTTGGTGTTGTTGTTTTCTATGGACCCCAATGAGCTGTGCCCTTAATAAAGAATAAAGATAGATAGATAAGATAGACGTACAAGTGTGTGTCTGATTTAGCAGTGTGAATGATCATTCCCGGTTTTAAAGCTGAAATGATCCATGGATGAATCGTGTGGTTTATAATCAGTGGACTCAAGTTCACTGAGTTTCCAGCTCCTCAGATATTTGGATTTGCTGCTTTTCTCTGAATCTCTTTGGGTTTTTAAAGGACCAGTCTGAAACTTCGTCCTCAGGCAGTTTCCTCTATTTTTAAAAGCTAATTTAAAAAAGACAGATTAATTGATCATGATAATGATATTTAGATCCAGATAAAGATGAAACTACAGAGCCATCAAACCACCACTGTGTGTGTGTGTGAGACAGTTACTGATCTACCAAGTCTTCGACACACAACTGCTGCTGTTGCAACTACAGACATTTAATCGTGATTATCTATGACATATAAAAGTTGCTTCAAACTTCATGGGTACATGAGAGGAACGTCTGAGAGTCTCTTATTGTGAAAAGACCAAAAAGTCCTGCACCCACTTTATCACTAGTGCTGTTTTTATTTAGGATGTTAAATCAGGTTAAACTCAAATAGACAAACATCAACACCTCAATTTCAAAATGGCAGACAAAGGCATCCGAGTGTGAACATATAGGTCAGATGATAGATGTCAATGACCCAGTTAAATCCAGCAGCACACAGTTGGGAATGCAACGACCACACCACCACACACACACACACACACTCACACTGATAAGATTGGATTCATGGCTGGGAATCATTTTCCTGAACACACACATACACAGATGTACCTGCTTATTGAAAGTGCCCTTAAAAGAATTATACTTGTCACATCACTGGACATGAAAATGGCATCGAAACAAACTCACAAACCGAGGCCACAACACAGATGAACATACAAATGTGCAGCAAGTCGCTTCCTGTTTCCACCAGGTTCACTGTGATTGGACGGTTACAGTCACCACATTCACATTAGTATCGTCCGGTTTTTAATGAGCTAAACTCCGTCCCAAAAACAAAGGTCTGAACAGACAATTCATCATTCAACATTTAGAGGGAAATAAAATAAAATGACCTGCAATTAAAATCAGTTTGGTCCTGATGAAAAAACTCACATATACAGTTCAATAATTTACATATACTGTACTTTTTTACAGATTATCCAAGTTTTCAGTTCTGTTTTTTGAAACATTTCCAGACTCCAACTTCTCTGAGAAAAACTGATTTTGGTTCAGTTTCCAGGAGTCACGGCTGCTGATTCTGTTGTTGTGACTCTGCTGCCCCTGAGTGGACAAACATAACTATTGCAGACCCTGATAGGTGTTTACATACATACATTGAAAATATTCTAGCACTCAAAGTCCTCCTGCTGTTGAAGATTGTGTGATATGACAGAAAGCTCCAGTATCTACTAAATGTACCCTGAGGAGAGATAGTCTTGTTGAGTGCCGTTTCCAAACTAGTCACAAAATGAGCATATCTCAATATTCACATTGACTCTCGACCTGTCAGTTGATGTAAAGTTCGTGGAAATAGCTGGAGCCTGGAGCAGCCTGAATCTAAATCCCAATATTAAATCATTCATGTGTTTTAGTTTGGATTAAAAACCCAACAAAACAAACTATCTTCTTTTTGAATTTCTGTAATTTCTCTAATGTTGATATTCAAGTCGAAAGAAGACATCTTAACAAAGAAATAACAACTTCTAAAACATATTAATATTTGATTATTTGTTACGGTAGGTTTTGTTGTAAAAATACTAAATACTCTCTGGTTCCAGCCTTTTAAAAGTGAGGATGTTTTGTTTTTTTTTGTTTTTTTCACATTTTTTGATTTTTATATATAATTTCAATCTGCTTATATTTGGGTTTGGTTGTTGGTCTGGACAGACAGTCGATTTAAAGACATTACCTTAGGCTTTAACAGGTTTTTTCTGACATTGCATTGAAAATCAGGGCTGCACTAAATTAATCTGCAGGTTGTTGTGATATCAACTGATTCAATAATTTGGTCTATAACAGGTCAGAAATCAAACCAAAACTGATATGATTCATTTCCATTTTTTTTTTTTTTTTTTTTTTTTTTTTTACCATCAGACCAAAACCCAAACATATTCAGTATCAAAGAATATTAACAAGATGAAATCATCATTGGTAGTGGGGAATGAACACAATACACCAGGCCTTGCAGATATGCATAATGCAAACACACACAGTCATTAAAAAAATATATACAAAAACTGGTGTATTGTTTTTACTTTATGGTTTTTAAATAATAGTCCTCTGAGAAAAAGTCCTCACAATCGCTGTTTGGTATCAGTCTCTGCTGCTCCCCCGTGGCACTGAGCATGTACTGCAGGACGTCAGGGGCAGGTCAGTCCAACTCGTAGGAGCTGCTCTGCAGTTGGACCCTCAGGGCCTTGAACTGTGGCCTGTCGTCCGGCTCGGCGCTCCAACATTTCAGCATGATTTGATAGAGAAAGTCGGGGCATTTAGCCGGAGATGGCATCCTGTATCCTCTGGAAACCTGCTGGAAGACTTCTTGGTTGCTGAAGGCTGAGGGAGCGAGGGACAGTGTAAGGGCAATAGAGAGAGAGAGAGAGAGAGAGAGATGAGGTTAACTTAAACACCTGCAGAGACAACTGCAGCTTTTCTCAACATTTTGTTCTGCAAATTTTAGTTCACACACAAATTCACACAGCGACTACACTGCTTTGTATTGCCATCACATTTCTACTGAACCACAAAGTATACCATACTGTGTATTTATATATAGACCAAGCATAGTTGCTGACTTTCACTTCTTTACACAAACACCAACAAGCCCTGTCCTCTAAACGCAACAATGGCTGAAGCTCTTGCTAAGACCGGTTAACAGTGGCTCCTTTAATAAAAGGAATAAATAAACAAGCTAATTCCATGTCAATTTCTGTCAAGCACTTTAACACAGACATAAACATTTAAACATTTGACAAAAATGTGAACCTTTCCTTAAATAAATTGAATGTATGAGCGACGCGCTGGAGTAAAATGTTTGTTCTAATCCGGGGATGGTGAGAACAAATATACTTTCCCATCCATGGCTCTCGACTCTTGTGTTTAATTACCAATAACAATCATGCTGATCGTTCAGCTGGACTACAAGAGTCACTCTGAAAGGGCCTGTGGTTCAAGGAGTACTGAGATCAGTAGTGAAAGTGAAAGATTTGTAATGAAATGGTTAATTCATGCAAACTTTGATCTCTTCAGGACATCACATCAATCAGAAACATGTCATTCCACCGACCTGGGTAAGGGATGCCTCCATAGGTGATTATCTCAAAGAGCAAGATGCCAAAAGACCAGACATCTGACTTGTTGGAGAACTTTCCATGGCTGATGGCCTCTGGAGCGCTCCACTTGTAGGGGATCTTTTTATCTTCTGTGATGTAGAACGGCTCCTGGATGAAAAACCTTTGTCTTTAAAAGCTTCATTCTTGATTTCACTTCAAAAAATACACAGCCACGCTTACCTTGATCACTCTGGCCAGTCCAAAGTCGGCAACTTTACAGATGTAGTCTGCTCCCACCAGGACATTTCGAGCAGCCAAGTCTCTGTGGATGCTGTTCTGCTCCTCTAGGTACGACATCCCATCAGCCACCTGGGCACCCATGTCAATGAGCGACGCAATGTCTTGAAGCTGCCCCTCTGGACCTGAGATTGAAAAAAGAAACACAGAGAAAACAACGAGGCTTAAAAGCCAAACCCAAGAAGTACTAAAAAGTAAAATAACCCAGGACCTGAGTCAACAAGAAGAAACCGTCGTATTTATTGCAGAACTGATTGAAATTTAACATCATACCACACTCAACCTTGCCCGCTAACCTTAACCTAACCCGAGGACATAACCTGCGTCTCAAGGATTAGAATAACTCGGAGGTTTACTTCTGAGGAAGTGAAGCAAACTGCCTTTCTCCATCAGCTCGGTGATGATGTAGAACGGTGCTGAGGCCGTGCAGATGGCAAACAGAGAGATGAGGTGACGATGACGGAGACTCTTCAGGATCTGGACTTCCCTCTGAAACTCACGGTGGTTCAACTCAGAGTCTGGGGAGAGAAACAGAAAGCGAATTGAAAAAAAAAAAAAAATACAGGTTGAGATGGGAAAAGAGGAACAGAGACAAAAGAAGAAGAAGAATTGGGGAATGAAAAACAGAAGCAAACCAAGGAAAACACTTAAGTTTTTACTATTTAGCAAACATGACAAATAACAGAATAGAACTGAATAGAACTGCTTAGTGAATATACTTTGACAGGGCTCAACAAAATGACACTGAGAGAGTTCGGACTCTTCCTGAGGGTCAGTCTAGTATAAGTGGAGACAGGATGTGAACAGTGCTGTAATAGTGTGTGAGAATTAAAGACACACAGTATTAGTACGCTTTATAAAAGTGATCTGAGTTCCTCTTCAAACATGTTTGGTCACAACAACTTCAGATTGCGTCAGCTGGTTTGATCAGCATGATTTTAAAATGACTACAAGCAGATATTTTTCTAGAGCACAGAGCAGGTCAGATCCACCCCTCACTCCTCCTCAGCTCCGCCTTCTCCTCCAAATACTGTTTCTTCTGGTTTCAAAAAGCCAAGATGCCCGACAGCCAGATTACAAGCCTGAGGCTTCAAAATGGCAGCTCACGACCCACTGGGGGACGTCACAGTGGGTTGACGCTTGGTTTTACGTCATTGAGCTGTACGCTTAGTGCTGAGCTCTGTGATAAACCCTGAGCTATGGGAACCAGCCACATGAGTTCAGACCAATAAATGAACTGCGAACCAGCTGCAAACGGCTCAGAACTCTGTCACAATCTGCACTCGCTTTACTTCCTTGTTTGTTATGTTAGGCCTGAATAAGAAACGTGTTTATGTTGTCGAAATACATTCCACTAAAATAATGTCTGCAATGCAAGTTATGTATGATGTGTATCAGTGGGGATTACCATATTAGTTTATCTCTTTCTGTGGTTAAACCACTCCCAGTTTCGCTCAAATGTGGCCCAACGTGTTATTGACAATCCGCATTTGCATTTTTGCCAATTTAAACATAGCTTTCACACTGGCTCCATCTCATCTAGGGCATGCATACCTGTGACTCATGCATCTCAGTCAGACCTTTAACCAATCACATTGGCAGGATTTTGAGAAATACGATTGGTCCAAGACGGATTTCGACTAGTTTTGCTGGAAGCAGAAGAACCAGCAGCCAATGGCATTTATATGTACAGCTCAGTGGTTTACGTTACAGAATCCTCTATAGTTCATTATGACACAGTAACCTAGAAAAAATTACTGGTTTTCAAGTCGCATGGACTGTTGACCTGGTATTTCACAGTTACCCAATCGGGGCAGCAGGGGGATGTATAACGTCCTGCAGATACAGGTCAGGAGTTTCAGTTAATTTTCATATCAAAGGTAAAATGTTGCGCTTGAAAATCTCAGATCAGAGAAAGTTAAAAACAATAAAATGACTTCAGTGACCGAGTGAATTGTTGGCCCACTTTATTTTGCGTTTAACTAATTGTTTCAGCACTACCTGTAATATATATAGGCAACGTTTGTTTCAGACAAGCACGTGTATGGACACCCACAGGTCGTTCGTGCAGCAGGTTATTATGACCTCATAGTTTATAGGTGTTGTTGCTAGGGAACATCAGTCCACATCGGGAGGAGGTTGGGGCGGATGGACGGGGTCAACAAAACGCAGGGATGCCACACATGGAGAGCCGTGTTCGATTCCCATGTTCAAGTAGTTGTGTCAGGTTGAGGAGGTGCTTATTTTAACCCAAAGCAAAGTCATGATCTTTATTATAGTAGCCACTATGTTGAAAGTCAGTAGGCTGCTCTGGACACAGTCCACGTGCTTACTATTGTAACCATGACAACCAAGTAGGCCTGCGTGATACGGGGGAAATCTGCAATGGTCATATGACAAGTGATAAATAAATAGAAACAAATAAAGGCAGTGTTTTCTCTAAGTGTCTGGAGTTCAGGTTGCAGTGGTGAGACAGAGATTGTCTTATCAAGATTAAACAAAAGCTTCACCAGATTGCAGATTGAAAAATTAAATGCCTGAAAAACCTCGATCCAGGAAAGCCAACCAACTTTAAACTATCCATGATACTGAATACACAGTGATATAGTGAGTGGTCTTATCTTAAGAGATACAGTATGTTTTCCTTTCCAGTTTTAGAAAGAAACATCCACCACTTTATTAAAAGCCAGTGGTCTGAATAGATCCACCCTCTCTTTTGCGATTTGTGGAGCGTGGCGTCAAACAATCATAATCAGAAACCCGTTAATTGAAGTTTGCCTTCATTAGATCAACAGAGATGATCAAATACCACTTTTGATGATCTTGATGGCGACGTTGATGTGGTTTTTCCAGTGTCCCCGGTAAACGTCAGCAAAGTAGCCGCTGCCCAGCTCCTCCTCCAGGGTGAACTCTTCTTTCGGGAGCTCCCACTCGTCCACCGTAAAATGATTCAGATCTGGGGTGCTGGGCTTTGTCTGAGAGAAGGAACACGCGCACATTTTTAGGACAAAAATACAGAAATGCATTCCAATTTAAATGGATATTGACAAAGACTCATTCACGGAGGAGGATTCGTCGCATAAACTCTAATGAGCTGGCAACTGCCAGTGTCGTCAGCTCTGCAGCTCTGTTGCATGATTACCTAAGACAAAGTTTGTGTTCAGGCTCAGACGCACGAAAGCAACACAAGGCAACATGTGACGCAGTTGCAGCAAATGTGTCTGAGTGGGTTTTTTTTTTTTTTTTTTTTTTTTTTTTTTTTTAAGATGTCGTCACCTAAATGTGAACATGGACTCCAGATTCCAGAAATAAGAGGAACAAACAAGTGAAACAACAAGAGAGAAGCACAACTCGCCTTACCCTCTTGCTAGGGCTTCCCAGCAGGCCCGTGCTGTTCAGGCTGTTGGTGCTGTAGTGCTCCACCAGGTCGATGAGGGAGCTGAAGTGGTGGTTGTGTTCAACGTGAAAGGTTCCCTCATCTGCTTGGTGGATTTTAAAATGCCTTACCCGATTCCTAGACCTCACTGCAAAGAGATTGACACACACACAAGGTCAGGGACAAGCAGAAGTTTGTCTATTACCACGATCTTGATCTTTTTTTCTTTTTTTTTTATCATTAAATCATTCTCACCTCAAATTGTGCCAAGTGAAAGACTGAGGGGCTTTACACAGTCCAAGAGGAACTAAGCTCTTATTGCTCTTATTGCTCTTATTGCTCTTATTGCTCTTATTCTTGATTCGTCATTTAAGATTTTTCAGATGTTTATTTACTGCCCTGTAAGAAATGAGCCCATATGTCGTCTGTCAGCAGGTTATTACGACCTCATATTGAGGTTGTTGTTGCTAGGCGACATCTAGCGGTCGCAGTGATGATGTCAGGGGCGAAGGGAAAAGTGCGGTAACGTACTTAACGCAGCGGCAAAGTCCACGTTAAGAGGAGGCCGGTGTGGATGGATGGGTCAACGAAGCACAGGACTATGACACAGGAGAGCTGCGTTCGATTCCCGCGTGAGCAGCTTATGTTGTTTCCATTGCCTGTATTGTAACTGTGATACCTCATTGCTCTACATCGGACGTGTTGCGGGCCCTCAGTATGTTTCCACGCTGCACTTTGGAAGCCACTGTTGTAGGTCACATTGAAAAGGAACGGATTAGGAGGCTGCGTTTAACGGTGGCAAACACAAATACTGACATTTTCTGTGGTTACGCTTGTGCCACTGTTCTTTGGAAGGGCAACAGCTTGTTCAGAGGGACGCCATTGTTTTAGCAGGAAGTTCAACTGAATTAAAACAACTATCTATGAGTGGCTGTAGTTGGGTGACATCAGTCCTTGTTCTACTTTATCTGTTGTTTGTGTTTTTGATGCGATATAAGTACGGAGCAGTAAAACCATCAATTTATGGTTTTATGGGTGGATATACAAGGCAGTTTCTTGGCGCTGCACAGTTCGCAGCCAACCACTTACTGATCTCAGCCAAGACACAGAGCAACACAAACACTGAAACACAGGAGAACGACGTTTCTACAGCAGATGAGATAAAACAAGTTCATGACTTAGCTTTGGGTCACGATGGAGCCTCGCAGCCAGGTGGACATGCTCCTGGTTGTTTGCCACCTCAAGTTTCCAGGCTTGTTTGAGACGTCTGATCATTTTCACGAGTGTTTGGTATTTGTATTTATCTGGAGAATGCATGTGTGTAAATCTCTTTTTATCTCATTCCTTTTTTGCTCGCTGACTTTCCAACAGCTTCTCTGTATCTCCCTTTCCTCCCAAACACCCTACTTCCTGCTCTATTTGTGAAACTTCCTCTTCAACACTGACATTATGTGCCTCCCCTCCTCGTCTTGCCTGAAAGAACATATCCAACGTTGTCTTTCTCGCTCTGCCGGATCAGGAAAGCTCCCTCTTCATTCCCTGGTGCCAGCAGGTGGCTCTGGGCCTCAAAGCGGTTCATTGTCCCAAAGAACCATCTGAATCAGTACAGAAAGACATAAATCAAGGTAATTATTGGGATGCGGTTTCACACTTTCAGCTTTCTCCTTCAAGTTATCCTTACAGCTAATAAATGCCCAGTCGGAGCAGCAGTGAACCTACAGCACAGCAAACAGAATGAACCATAATACCCTGAAAATATATTCTCAAAATGTGATTGTGACCAATCTTTTTGGTGTCAGGCTGATGTTTGTAGCTGGAGGTCCGGCGATTAACTATAATTAAGTGTAGCACCTGCTGACGTGTAGGAATAACCACATTTTACACACTTCCCACTCAGCTGAAGCAATAAACAGATAGAGACACAAAACAAGAAGTGGTGGGTCCCTGCCATTTTGCACTTTGCATCACATCAACACACAGAGAGACACAGGACCGACATTATGAAAGGTGTCAGTGGCATCTCTCACTGTTATTTACAACAGTGGGGGTGTTGAAGGTGGAGTGAGCTGTACAGAAAAAGAAGAATCTAGAGAGATACCTGTGATATGGAGGTTGCTGCAGGGACAAAGGGAACTTTATTAACAGCTAGAGGTTATGGGGGAAGTCTGCATGATTTTTAATGACGGGAGTTTCTTTGCGAACTTGGTGAGGCCCAAAAATGGGGCCAAACGTCCCCGCAGCTGTAAACAAGGGGGGCCACGGGCACTGGTTCGCGCTGAGGAGCTGGAGGCAGTTTAATAGTCTGTTGCAAACAGCAGTGCGTGATGAACTGCGGACAGATTAGAGGCTGCACTTTGCACCGTTTCACCGCGTTTACGCGCAAAGCAAGTCAATGCGCAGTGAGAAGGAGCGGCGCTGACCCAAATTGAGAAAGTTGACAGAGGCTGGAAATGGGGACGAGCTTTCTGCTCAGTGAAGGCGTGTGTTTGTGGAAGTCCCGTCGAGTCAGTACTCACGGCTGCATTTTCAGGGACTCGGCCCTGGCCAGGTAGTTGTTGGGGACGATCCCGGTGTCCAGGACGCACCCGTGCTCGTCGATCTTCCGCGCGGTCCACCAGTCCCCGCTGCGGCTGACGACACTGAACAGGTCTCCCTCCCGGAACGACAGCTCATCCTGGTGCCGGGCTTCAAACGACCACATCGCCGTGTAGGTGGAGCTGTTCTCGGCCACCGTCTCCTGCGGCCCCGGGGGTCCCGCCTCGCCGCCGCCCTCGCTGCCGCCGCCTCCTCCTCCAGGAGCAGCCTTTTTGTCGCTGAAAATCTTCTGCCACAGTTCTCCCAGACATGGACAAGCTCTCCGCAGGCACTCACCCATAGATCACCATGAATGGCCCCCTTTAGGCTTCTTGCCCGCTACACCTGTGGGACAGGTAGACAGGATGGAGGCGGCAGGAATCGTCCGAACGCCTCAGAGTTAATCCAGCGGCTGCTGCGCACACACAACTGACAGCAACTTCCTCATGACAGGACACAATGAAACATGTGAACCCCGCCTATCATCTGTGTGTGTATCCTCCGTGCTGCTACCCGCATACACTGGCTGTAACTGGCCACTTCGTTAGAAACACGCGCAAAATAAAACGATCCAATCCTGCAGCTGTGGCATCAAATCATAGATAACAGACTAATGTTGAGACTCAGTCAGAGGCAGAGATTTAGGCTGATTCTATGTTTATTATTGTTGAGGTTGTAGTTTTCAAACACACACACACACACACACACACACACACACACACACACACACACACACATATATATATGTCTTAAAATTCATTTTTAAATAGGCTTTAATTTATTGTGATATGAGAGTGTTGGGACCTTAAACGTGATGGGATTAGGAGGCTTTTTTGCAGGATCAGTTTTTAACCCTTTTCATCACATCCTGTTTGCAGAAACACAGGGAGGGTTTGGTTTTTGAGAAACTTGGAAATGCAGTGACCTTTACAGGTATGTTGATGACAAGGAGACTTGTTTATCAAATTATGTCAAGAACAAGTTTTAAATGGGAGTGGAAGCTATTGACTGTTAAAAAAAAACAAACAAAAAAAAAACTTATTTTCTGTCCCATAGTTCTGTCCAATTTCGACTTCGTGGGAATATTCTCCAGATATGTCTTCATCTGTGGTCACGAAGGTTTTTGTGAAACAAAATGATTCTTGCGCACAAGCTCAATTTAGCAGAACTACAGGTACCATAGTTTCAGCTAGTTATCATTCAGACCGCATGTATGAATGCAAGAAGAGAAACGCGTCGGACCATTCATTCATCTTTCACTGCTTCTCCGAGGTGTGGCTGCGGTGGCAGTGGGCCGAGCAGGGAACTCCAGACATCCCTCTTTTCACCAGTGCTTTCCAGCTCCTCCTGGTGGATCCCAAAACGCTCCCAGGCCAGATGGGACATGTCGTCCCTCCAGTGAGTTTTGGGTCTATGGTCTCCTCCCAGCTGGACATGCTTGGAAAGTCTCCAGAAGGGGGCACCCAGGAGCCAAACTGACCCCTGGGAAATGTCTGGCTCTCCATCTTGCCATGCGTTAAACGTATCCTTCTATACAACCACTGATATCACCCTTTTTTTTTTTTTTTACAAACAACAGACTTCCCAGGAGCCTTTTCTTCCTTTTTATAAATTGAGCTCTTTGGTCTCTGGTAGTGACTCGACTCCACCGACAGATTTTAGGCTTTAAATGAGTCAGTCGTCCTCAATGACTTCCATCTATTTCCATCATTTTTTTCCCCCTTGAAGCCACTTAGATTTTGATAAAAATCACAGACACATTACAAAACAATATTTAAAATACTTTATTCTTTGCACTACTGGTGTTTGGTACCTGATGGCACGCAGCCTAAAACACAAAAGTCATTCCTGTGATTTTGTGATTATGGCTCAAGTTTCCTGAACTTGGCTTCGTCTTCTGTAAATGTCATGCATAAAAGGCCAACGTTGCATTGTTTTTAGATTGCATTGCATTGCAACACTGTTGTACAATTTTGTGGTGCAGAAAGACTCCTCCAAATATGGCTGATTCACTGTGCAGGATTTTTTTTTTTTTTGCCTTTGTGTTGATTTTTGTAGTTTTTACTGTTCATATGTTGTCATATAGTGCGTGTACAGAGTCTGTAGTGTAAACATTAGCACTCTAGTTGTCACTGGCCATTACTGTGGGCCTGTAGAAGAGCTTTAACAACTTAAGGCCTGTGCACGCGGCTCTGTGGCCCACTGGCTTCTCAAGCACAGTTTAACGTTTCACAGGAGGATAAAAACCATTTAGATCCAGATCTATTAGATATGTAACGTGTTGCCAGAACCTTCCTGTACGTCCCTGTAACAGAAGGTGGGCAGGACAAAATACTCAGTCTTGGTATTAACCACAAGCATTAACAGCGTATAGTCATGCTAGGGGCCCCACGAGGCCAGAAGACAAAACTGGTTGATGGACGAAAAATACTGAAAAAAATAAGTTTGTCCTGAAGATGGAGCACATAAATCCAACCAGGACGATGATACAACCTCTGATAGGACCTATAGGAGTGTCTCCTGATGGCGCTCGTACGGCGGCTGGCGTGCTAGACCTTGGTTTTTATGGTTACAATAATAAACACAGAGCCTTCCAGGTTTTACTTGTACGCACTAAAGCAAGAAGTTAAACGCTTCAGAAAATATGCCTCTCCACGTTACCGATACCGCTCTCATGTCTGTACTGAGATTATCGGTTCCAGCTGGCGGCCACCAACAAACACAACAACAACAACAACGAGTTCTTCTTTACCTGTAGAGTAGTTGTATTCACATTTCTGTTTGATGACATGCTCTTACTAGGCTAATAAAATCCTGGCTTTGGCTCCCGAGTTAACAGGGACAAAAGGGTGGACTCATGCTTCTCATCTAACTCTCAGCAAGAGCACGGAAGAGCGTCTGTCCCAAAATCCTTTTAAAGGAAGTTATTGGTGGCTGTAATCGTTCCTCTTGTCCGTAGTGGCTGTGAAGTTGTACCTTTAAGACACTGCACTCCAAAAAACTCAAGTGTTGGGCAAGAGGAGACTCTTGACTTGATGGTGCTGCTGGATGTAAATGACCAAAGTCCTTGAGGGATCGCGAAGGTCTGCACTAAACATCATAGCAATAGATCCAATCTGCAACGAGATCTTCCTATTGGACCAACAGACCGACTGACATCAGCGTCCCGAGCACCAGGCCCCTAGCATGACTGAGAACCCAGAGGGCATTTATTTATTGCACATAACCTCATTTTTAGCACTGGCTCTGCAAAATGCAGAGAGGCAATTAATTCAAGCCATGACCTGTGATTTCATAGCATTTCAAAAGTGTGCATACACAGACATGGCACATACAGAAGTAATAATAAAATATCATTTATAAAACACAGAAGGGTATAAAATTAAAAACAGTTGGTGCTGTGAATGTGCTGAGGGTTGAGGAGTGTATTTACACACCTTTGTCAGGCTGTTTTCAGTCATTCTTGTCTTTTAGCCACAATAAAACAAGGTGTTTTTCATTTTCCTTCTCAGTTCTTCCATATTTGATCTATTAATCAGCTTCATTGGCTCTTCATCTCCTTCCTTTGTCCTTTCACACCATCACTGTTTTTAAAGTACATTTTAATAAATACCCTGTTGTGGAAGTGTATTGCATGGGGGAGGAGAATATTCCTCGTTATTTCTCATCCCCCGTTTTCCTTCCCCCTTCATTTTTGGAGTCCATCCTCCTCTTAAAGACCAGGTCCTTTTCTCTGGCGTGGCCTCCCTCTTTCTATACCTCTATGGTCTTGAAATATATCCTGGCATAGATTGAGTCCAGCTGGCTGTGCAGGGCGTGGAAGGAGGGTCTCTTGGAGGGCTCAGCGGCCCAGCAGTCCATCATGATACGGTAAATATTCTGAGGGCAGCGGCTTGGACAAGGCAGCCGAAACCCTGACGACAGTAGATCTAACACTTCCTTGTTGCTTTTTCCTGAAATAGATATAAAGTGTATATATATATATATATATATATATATATATATATATATATATAC
>CM076651.1:3119750-3176376 GCA_038496675.1 Rachycentron canadum
GGGGACACATCAGGTTACATGGAGCTCTCTCCTCTCCTCTCCTCTCTCCTCTCCTCTCCTCTCCTCTCCTCTCCTCTCCTCTCCTCTCCCACATTTTGAGTTATCATTTTCATTATCTGCTGCACCTTGTAGTTTGGCGTCTCGCTCTCTCTCTATTTGTGTTTCCACAGATCCACCGAAGCTCCATCTATCTCCACCAACCGCCCCCTGCATCACCCCCTTCCCCTTTTACCCCTGCTGTTAAACCGACCTGCCCTTCGCTCCCAGGAACCAGTCTACCACCCATTACTCCCATTAAGCTGCCTGACTCTCCCTGCCTTCCCTCCCACCAAAAACTGCCTTCATTAGCTCCTGCACACCATTTCCATCTGTGCATATTCTGTATTGTTACCTGTTTTCTTGTCTGTATACAACATCTATTGCCCGTCTGCCCGTCCTAGGTGAGGGATCCCTCCTCTGTTTCTCACCATGAGGTTTCTCTTTTTTTTTCCCTGTTAAAAGGGTTTTTTGTTTTGAGTTTTTCCTCAGTCGATGTGAGGGTCTAAGGGCAGAGGATGTTGTTATGATGCTATGTAAAGCCCTTTGAGACAAACTGTTCAGTATGTACCTTCATAAGGCATTTTGCCACGTGACATCATCTCGTACAGCAGCACGCCAAACGACCAAACGTCTGATTTCACGGAGAACCGCTGATAGATCGCCGCCTCTGGAGCCGTCCACCGCACCGGGATCTTTGTGTTTCTGCTAGCTGTATAAACACTGTCCTGGAGGGAGAAGATAGAAAGGGTTAATGCACTTTAAACACAGCCTTCAAACTGCACTTCCCATGAACCCTAGACACTTTATTTCCCTTTGTGATTTTAAAGCTTAAGAATTAGATGTTTTTAATGACTATTGTTTCTTGTGCTGTGTTGTTGTGTTGTCTTGGTCGCTGATTGTGTCCTGTGACAGCTTCTTGTTCTCATGTCTCTCTTGAAAAAGACATTTTGATCTTCTAAAACAATTAAGATTCAGTCTGTAAAACCAAAAGATGCTGAATCATGCAGAGTTTGTCACTTCCACATTACACACAGTCATTTGATCCTTTGCTGATGTAAAAATATTGATGTTTGCAGCTTTAAAGAAGCACAGGATGAAACTGATTTTTTATTTCAATGCGAAACTTATTTCATCGTATTGTTTAATGTGCCTTAATATATCTGGTCTGAACAGATTTAAGGTGAGAAATAAAAAAAAAAAAAAAAAAAAAAACAAAAAACGTAACTTTCAACAGAAACATGATGGATACAAACTGCTATTGACTCCTAAAAACTGAACTTTATACAAGTTTATGAAACTTTGAGTCTAAATATGAGAGGAAAACTAGATAAACGAGTGTGTTTCCTGCTAAATAAAAGCTGTGCCTGCAGGAAAAAACAGCAGAGAGAGTCTAATTTATTTACAGTAAACACTGTTGAAGTAAAGGGTGTTTAAATGGGAAACAATATTTCAGTTGTTTCATTCTGAGCTGAGATAAAGTCTTGGAGGCTCCATATAAATAAAATATTTCATCTGTTTTATTACAAACACATTATAAAACTGTTGTTTTTAACGTCTCACAGAACTGACAGGGAGGGAAGAGTGGTTCATTAACTATACATGAGTGTACATAGGAACAGCAAAGCATGTTATACATATTTAAAATGGACAGAGATACACAACTAGTGTCGTTCTAAAATAAGAAAGTGGTTCTTGACAGGTGAAACAACAAATATAACCACCCCCTCTCATCTTCTCTCACGTAGACACATCCCCCCTCCGTCTTTACCTTAATAATTCGAGCCAGTCCGAAGTCGGCCACCTTGCAGACCAGATCGTCCCCCACCAGGATGTTCCGGGCAGCCAGGTCTCTGTGGACGATGTTCCTGTCCTCCAGGTAGGCCATGCCCTCCGCGATCTGACTGCCCATGTAGATCAGGTGAGCTGATGTCAGGACCTGGCCTTCGGCAGCTGAGAACACGGGGTCAAGTCAGGTTTTAGAACTGAGCAGTTTTTCAATAACCCAAAGCAAAAAAATACAAACAGTTCACAAAATAAGTAGGACATCGCACTAAATTCACCTTTTGTATCACAGTCTTTCTGTCAATCTGCGACAAACCTGTGACGTTACTACAAAACAGTTTGGACATAGCATTGAAGCCAATGCTGAAGAGCCCCAAACCTTCAGTCTATCTAATGACCATCAGGGGGTAAACCCGACATTTTCCTAATGAGTTTATGGTCTCAGTCTCTAGTTTCAAATCTTCAATACAACATGATGTTCATTTTTTAAATGATGGTCCATTTAGAGGAAAACAGACCATAAAGCAGGGGATGAGTTGGGGGGCGTGGCTACTGTGTGATTGACAGACTGTACCACCCAATCAGGATAGAGTACAGAGCAGGTCAGACCCACCCCTCACTCCTCCTCAGCTCCACCTTCTCCTCTGAATACGGTTTCTTCTGGTTTAAAAAAAAAAGATGGACGCCAGCCCAGTTACAAAGTGGAGGCTTCAAAACGGCAGCTGTCAAACCAATGGGCGACGTCACGGAGGGTTGTCTCTTGGTCCAGGTGGGCGGGGCTTGAAGTGGATCTGACCTGCTCTGTACTCTATCTTGATTATCAGGCAGGTTGCCATTTGTGTCTGTTGATAACACAGTAGCCACACCCTAATGCATACCCTTATCATCCAGTTTCCTCTGAATGGGACCATAATTTAAAAAATTAACATTGTGTTGTGTGGAAGAAGGCCATAAACTCATTAGAAAAACATTTACTTGACTTAATAAAGCCAGTGAGATGTAGGGCCATTTTCCAATAGACTTCAATACAACCAGTGTAGTCGCTCCCTGATGGTCATTAGATATAATGCAGGTTTAAGGCTCTTCAGCATTGGCTTCACTTTTCAGCCCTGGTGTCCACGTCCACTTTTTTATACAGTTTATGACCTGGACCCACCGTCCAACCTGAGGATTTGGTTTCACTGAATGTTTACACGAAATCTGCTTTATTTCTAGTGGATAACTCAGAAAACAGGCAGTCAACCAGAAGGGAGAGATGGTTTTTGGTTCTTAAAACCACAAATATATCTTCTTATTGATACCAACACTTCACAGGAACCTTTAACCAGCTATAGGTTCAGTGGCACAGAACAGGAACGTAGGGTTTTATTTGAATGAGCGTGATATTTCTCTCTCGTTCTCACAGCTTTATGGGAGTCATTCACTGTTGTAATGTGACCTCTGAGTGTTTACCCCTGCGCAGATAAGCAAATGGGTGTCACATTAGGAAAGCAGCATGATTACATTGTTCTCCCGCTGGCAGTGATCAGCCGTAGCACTACAGCGGTTGCTAAGGATATGATTTGCAAGTTAAAGCGTTCGACAACAATAGAAACACTTCTGTTATTTTCCACCGTTACAGTCACACGGGAGGCTGATGGTGACGGCAGACCCAGTTTCTGCATAGGTGAGGAGGAAATATGGCTAAGGACACACAAACATTTGTATTTTCTTTACATGTGAAGTTCAGTTATGGAAGCTTATTGCGTGCATAAGGCAGATAAGTACAGTAACGACATGCACACACACAGCAGGAAAAATAAAGACCATCTGCTGCCATGAGAGTCAAAGCCACCATCCTCGCTCACTGAGACTCCTTGTGATTAGAGCCTTTTGTGAAACGTCAGAACAATATTTCTCTGCCAGCACAGATTATAATTCCACTTGCTTTGGATTTGAGGGAAGAGATTTAACGTCACTTGGCCTAAATACGGCTTCAGAGGCCTTTCCAAAAAACCGTCTGAGGTAACGACGAGGAGCTGAGTTAACCCTGTGTTGTCCGGCTCTTACGGCTGCAGTGGAGTCTCATCGTAGAAACAGGAAGTGGACCTGGATCTCAGATGACTCTAAACATCAGAGGCGGTTCAACGGCTCTGACCGTGGCTCAGGCATGTGTGCAACCCAAACATGTTTATGTGTGTGTGTGTGTGTGTGTGTGTTACTCACAGGCGAGGTAGGACTTGAGGCTTCCTTTGCTCATGAGCTCGGTCACGATGTAGACCGGCTCTCCTCTGGAGCACATGGCCAGCAGCTGGATCAGCTTTGGGTGATGGAGGCTCTTCAGCGCCTGGACCTCCTTCACAAACTCGTCCTGCTTCGTGTCCTCTGGAGGAGGAGGAGGAGGAGGAGGAAGATTAGATGGAAGCAATAGAAAAAGGATTTGTGTTGAGATTAAAAAGGTTCTTATGGGAGATCTGAATAGTTCTGTTTCTCCTGAGTATCCACATGTGACTCTTCATCATAAAACACTTTCAAAGCCAAGTTTCCAAATATTTTATACCCTTTATGTTTACGTTGGTGTTTTATATCAGTCATCTGCAGAAATGGCATTGGCAGCATAACCAATGGAGGGAAATCCACCCTCACCAACTGGCTGATCAAGGACCTGCCTGAACTGATGTGTGGTACCATCAGGACTTGACTTCTTCAAGCCTCAAGATCAGATCCAAGTTGGTGAAGGTGGCTTTTAGCAGTAGGATGTCTTCACTGCTCAGGACATGGAGGCCATGATGAGCAGGATCTAAACATGGGTGGAGGACCCAGTGAAGTTTTGAGAAGTCACGTGGCGTTAATGACACCCTGGATACTGAGATTGTTCCAAAGTCTGACCATAAAGAGGAGGAGACTCACATCCTTATTGTGGAGAGCATCCTTCTTGAGGGACCTTTGATCGATGTGCTGCTGAGCCAAGGGTGCGTTATTCATATCCATCCCATATGAAGAATATCAAAGAGAAGGTGTTTAAAGAACTACCTGGTGCCAAACACAACAACACCGGGCCGTTCGATGGCCATGTCTGACCAATGTATTTGAACCAGAACAAGTTCAACATTTAACGAGAACATTGCTGCTTTCTTCTCCTTCATTTTTATGACTTTGAATCCCCTCCCCCTCCATTTCTCTGTCCATTTAATATTTATACCCACATCCCTTTCTCCATTTGACACTGAAACACTTCAGTCATCACTTGTCTCCTCTTTTTATCCCTCCATTCGTTTTATTTTTAGGTTAATCTCCTCCTAAATGAAAAGATTTTTGCAGGACACACACCATCATGTGTTGTTTTGTGTTGTTGCATTGCGCTTATTGTCCTGTTTACCTTGCAGTAAACTCCTGACACATATAACCTATTATTTAGTGTGTTTTGATCCGATGAACATTAAACTGGACTTCCTGGTTCAGATGCAGCTGAACACACCCACATTATTGCAGCCCATTGTGTTACTTGTGTGCAGTTATGTTGTGGGTCTGCACACAGGTTTAAAGGTGCGACAGTTTTGTGTTATTTTAGCGAAACGCTGAATCTAAACACAACTAACTTTAATTTCAGCATCTCACATCTCAGACAGGTAGAGAGATAGAGATATCTGTAGAGAGAAAAAGAGATATAGACGATAGATATCCATCTAGGTAGGTAGATAGGTGATAGATATATAAAGAGAAAAAGAAATGAGAGAGAGAGAGAGAGAGAGAGAGAGAGAGAGAGATAGTTGTGTGTTATTTTGGTGAAACTAAAACACAACTAACTTTCCACAGGTGTCATGTCAGCATCTCACATCATGTATGAACAGTCTCTGGATTTGTACCTTTCTTCAGCGTCTTGATGGCCACCTTCTTGTTCTCCGTGGTCCACAGAGCCTCCCACACCTCTCCGAAGTGCCCCTCCCCAAGCTTCCTGTGGAGCCTGAACTCCTCCCGCGGCCTCTCCCACGGCTCCATGTCGAACAGCTCCCGCTGCACAGAGACAACAGGGTGAGTCCAACTGTCACACGTATCACAACCATTCAAGACAACGCAGGAGACACACACACACTCTGACAAAGCAAACACAGTCGGGTTGTGTGGCTGAAATATAGTTTGATCCATCAGTTTCTGAATAAGTGCTGACACAGCACAGTCCAAACTGCTGAGTCACCGTGAAAACGTGGGAGCTGCTGAGTTGCAGATGAACTTGATCCCTGTTTGACAAGAGAACGACTGCAGGGACGTTAACTGGAAACTACATGTGGAATCAGATGGACGCAAAGCGCATCTTTGACTGGATTAAAAATGAGGATGAAACAACTTTCCTGGAAACTTTCCCTCAACGCTGACTGTTGTTTTCTGGATTTATAATCCTGTGTCAATCTCTGGTCAAGGTTATTTAATTCCCTCCTAATTAAGACTTTTCCTAATTTAACACCAGAGGAAAATCTGAACCATGATGATAAAACAACCTTTATTTATTTGGGACTTTGTCTTTTCCTATTTTCAGGCTTGATGCTCGTGGAGATGATGTACAAACAGATGAAGATGGAGTCAGGTGAGTGAAAGATGAATAAAGGAATGAATGAATGAACGAACGAATGAATGAATAAATGACACATGAATTCAGATTTTTTATGATAGATTTATTGTCATTAACAATCAGGTTTTACAAAACATTTAGTTGTATTGATCAAGTGCTTTGAAATAATAACAGAACAATGAAATAATTATATTAGATGATAGAAAATAACAATTAGACGTCATATAAATATAAATATATAAAAAAGCTGCTATAGATGAAGTGAAGTTCATTTATATGGATTGAAGAATAAAAAAAGTGTTGATCAGGTGAAACACAAAGCAACTTGTTGTTCAACTTTGTTGCACAAACACATTTAAATCTTCTTTCTCCGACCAAATCAAACTGAGATAAAGGAGGTAATTCAGAGTGACGTAAAAGGTTCCTGCTGCGTCTCGCTCCGTTACCGTCCACGTCTTTAAAACACTGCTTTCCATCACACGTTGTCATGTTTACAGAGGCAGCATGAGCGTTTGGCAGAATGTTAAAGTGCCTCATCGATAGTGTTTATGAGGACTTTACAAGGCGGTTAAACACACACAGGATAAATCTGCTTTCAGAAACACAACGCTGACACGTGAACCACAAACTACGCCACGTCAGTTTTTAATCGACCATTTCTTTTTGCTGCGTCGTCGCTGGGAACGAGATGTTGAGCTGGGTCAAAAAAAAAAAAAAAAAAAGTGACTGAACATGCAGTTACCGGCTCGTTTCAGTGGCAGAACCTTTAAAGACGTCTCAGTGTCTGAGCGTCTGATTCTCGAAGAGCAGATTTATTCCTGCGTTGGAGGCTGGAAATGGTCAACACTGACACTTTAGTGAAATCTTTAGTTGCAGCGTCTGGATCCACAGGACAGTTCATGTCCAGCTGGGCCGTGGAGCACATTATAATTTGACCTAAATGTATACGGATCCAAACTGCGAATCATCTTGGCAGCGGGGACGTGTTGTATTGATCAATGATTTGTTTTCTCACAGCTGATTTCTGATGGTTTGAGATGCAGATATAAGGATGGAGGGAGAATGAGAGAGATAGATAGGAGATAAATATAGAGCGAGAGCTAGAAATATGAGCGATATATTTTATTAATCTCCTGGGGAAATTGAAACTGTTCTAAAAGCTATAAAAGCTTTATAAATAGTTTTAGTTAAAAAAAAAAAAAAAAAAAGGGAAAAATCATTAAAAATTGAAACAAACTGTCTTTTGTAAATTTGAGCTTTTGTAAAATGAGCTGCTCATGTTGTGTGTATGTATGTGTGTGTGTGTGTGTGTGTATGTGTGTGTGTGTGTGTGTGTGTGTGTGTGTGTGTGTGTTGTGTGTCTGCATGCTAACATGAAGCCATATGAACAGCAGCACACCGCTTCATCTCTCCATCATTAGAGGTTAGGCCGCAGCTCTTTTAATGACCTGGTCTTCTTCTGCAGTGGATTAATGGCCCCTGACTGGAAATTGAGCCATTTAATTAACTGTTAATCTCAATGAACCAGCTCCTAATATTTATATAATGTGTGGTGAAAGGAAACATGCATTCATTTGCATTTATTTTCAATAAAGATTTGTGCTACATTTGGATAGAAAACCTGGCTCTGGGATATTAACGTCGCAGATATGGATGATTATACCCTTAGTGCTGTATTAGTCCTTGTTCCTACAGGAGCAGCTGTAGCAGAACAGGATGCCTCGTGGATACAGCGTCATGAATCTGAAACATATCCAAGCTTTTGAAATGTGTGACCCTGTCTGAATATGGAGGACACAAAAACAAATCATGTCTGGTAATTTTCAACTCAACTGTTGTGGTAATATTAAGGCCTGTGGTTCAACACCTGATCTCATAATGATCAGATACAGAGGTTAGAATTACACAGATAACTCTTCTGTACATGTACTGAGTCTGTGTTTTGTATTTGCATGTGTGCATATGCTGTGTTAATGTGTGTGTGCTTCAGCGTCAGTGTGTCCGTGGCCTCAGACTCACAGCCTCTGCTGGAAGGGAAAGAGAAGAGGAGGCGTCACCAACTGAGTTTATCTTCTTTAACACTTATCTTTATGGCTGAGACGTGATGCTCGTCCTTCGTGTCTCTAAATCTAACACAATATCCCTTTAACCACAAACATCTGTCTCTGACATGTCAGGAGAGGGTTTGCTGCCGACGGTTCCTCGCTGAGAAACCTCCGTGAGCTCTGCTCGGTCGTCTCCCGCCGGGCTCCGACTGATGAGCCATGAATAAAGAACAGCTTTAATTTGAGCTGCAGTGCAGAGATAGTGCGTGTAATTAGAGCCCCGACACGCAACTCTATTCTAAAACTGCTCCAAATATTTTATTCTCCGGTTAATTACATTCCAAATATTGTATATTTGCCTCTCGGTATTAATTTATGCATAAAGAGCATAAGACGGTGCTCATTAAATTCCTGCAGCAGCAACAGAAAGAAGGATTCAGGAGCTTTGTTCCTCTTTGTTTGAGACTCAGACAAAAGCTGCTCCGATGAACAGATACTGGGACTCTGCACATTAAATCTGCAGCTTCTGTCGCCTCAATATTGACTTGAATTATCAGCATCAGTGGGAGCTGTTGGCCAGAAGCTACTGAGTCATTACTGGCTGCTGAATTTTATTATCAAATATTATGAATGCTGATTTTAGAAGGTAGGAGCCTAATATTAACACATGGCCCCTGATTTTGCATCAAACATCCATCACTGTCACCATGAGCTGGCTGGAAACAGGGGAGTTAAATTCAATAGCTCCAAAAAACTCTTCTGTTATGGTTTTACATTAATTCTGAATCAGTTCACTCAGAAATTGAACCCACATCAGCAGCTGAATCACTTTTTAAATCAGAGGTTGTCAAAGTCTGATGATGAACTCCGACTTCAGCCAAGTTGCTTGAGCCCGTGTTTGTTGCCTTTCGGCAAAGCAGCTCCTGTTAGCGGCATCTTTGTTTCTAAGTTGAAGTGAATTTCTGGACATTTAATTCATGGACATCAGAGACACGACGTTCAGGTTAAACTTAGTTATGATGAAAACTAAAAGTAAACAGATGCTGAAGGTTTTATCATCTCTGTTGGTTAATTAAACTACTAGCTTTTAGCTTAGTTAGCATGTGGCACTCTTAAGCCTTTTATCCAGTGCTTTTATTTTATTTTATTTTATCTGGTGTTTTATATATTGTTTGGACTGAAGCACTTTGTGACTAGTGTCTGTGAAAAGTACTATATAAATAAACACGCTTGCTTCAACTTCCTGTTATTTTATAAGGTTCCTGCTGCTTTCACTTCAGGCCCAGCCGCCCTCGCCCTCCTTTAAATGTATTATTCATAGTCAGCACAAGAACATTTAACAAATACAAACACACTGTGATGTAGTTGTTGCCAGTGTTGTGAGCAGCCGTGAGTGAATTACAACACAGTCGTATGAAACCAGTATCATAGGAGCAATTGTTCCATTACTGGACATTAATAGACTCTTAATTGTCCTTGTGTTGCTCACAACTGCAATCAAAACTATAGTGTGATCTACTGTTTGTTAATAAGCTAAATCAGTGCTAAAATTATATTAAAACTCTGGTGTATCTTGACTGTACCAAGGTAACTTTTAAAACACTTATATAATGGCTTTATTGATCCAAGTAGATGAAGCACATGTCTGTTTTGTAAGAGAGAGAGTGTTTGTGCGTGTTTGACAATAAAGACACAACAGAAATCTACTGTCATAATAATCAAAACTCACGTGTGCAGTATAATCACGTATGTACACACTGTGAGTGTGTACAGTAAAACTACTCTTGTACTTTTATCCTTGTGAGGACCAGTTGGATTTTGGACATTTAGTTAAAAGCAGCTGTGACTCAGGTTTTTAGTAGCAGAGTCTCTGTTAGTGAGTCTGCAGCGTCACTTCAGCTCATTGTTTCTCGGTTTAGACACAACTTTACTGCTCTGGTTCGCTCTCTGCTCTCATAGTGTCGCTGTCTTCAGAGAGCAGCTGTGAATATAGTGCAGCATTCAGCATCTAAAGAGCCAGATGTTTCCCTCTGGAGCTGGTGGAGACCAAACACAGAGCTAAAAGACGCCGGACTGAGACTCGTCAGGTGGAGATGAACACTACGACATGAATCACTAAGTTGATCTATTGCTGCTTGATTCTTCATATATTAACTAAAAGGCAACAACATGTTACTGTTGTGTTTCTGCTGCCACCAAGTGGTCGAAGGATGAGTCACTGTGGCTTTAAAGCTGCTGGTTTTTGTGCGCTATTTACACATCCAGACACAAAGGAACGACCAGGTCAGTCGTGTATGGGCACAAGGTCACTCTCCTTTACCAGTTACTGAGGGAAACATCTGGCTTCATAACTTCATGCTGTGGTCATCACCCGGGGCCAGATGTACAAAGATGTACACCACTTCCTGCAAATGGTTCAGGATTGGATCATGGATTTATGAACGCAGACTGTGAAGGCCTCGCTACTTACTTTACACACATACATCTTTAAGCTATTCACATTAACATTTAATCATCGTTTCAGAGCCTTTGTAGCCAAATGAAGTTGACACTAAAAACAGGACTTTACAGTTGGATTTATTATTATTATTTTTGTTTTTTTAAGTTTAACGATGAGCTCAGTTTGCGATCAGACCAACAATCAGTGAAGTGTGTTTCTTTAATGTCCTTTCCTAAGCCATGTTTGATAAAATGTGGCACAGACAGTGTATTTGTCCGCAAAGCAATGTATTAAAGGAGTGTCCTCATCCATTTATAGTTAATTATGGGGAACATGCGCCAAATTTCCCAATGAGTGAGATGACTAAAAGGTAATTATGCATATGTAGCCTTTATAACTCTGATAAAATTAGGTACTCATATTTCTGGTTGTGTGTGTTCACATAGTTTTAGTCACTCAGAGCCATTAAAAAAAAAAAAATAAATAAAATCAGTGATGATTTTCTATTGGTTCTTCACTGTGAGCAACTCCTCTCATTTCATCCATTTTCAGATGAAACACGGATCAAAGTTAGAGGCGAGGAAATGCATCATCCAGGTCCTCACAAGAATAGAAGTTAAAAACATTGTGTTTTTGAGTCTGGGTCCTACCTGTTGGGCGCAGGGCTCCTCCAGCAGCACCCCCAGGCTGCGGGAGTTTTTCTGGTAGTAGGAGATGAGCTCTCCCAGCGTGGCGAAGGAGATCTTATCTGAGATGAAGTACGCGCCGATGACGGAGCGTTGGATCCTGAAGTGGTACACTTTCCCCTCGTTGCGGGCTGCAGGAGGAAGAGGAGAGTCACTGTCATGTTTAAATACACACAGTCCACCTTCACGGTCAATAATTAGATCTGAGGCAGAAAAAAACTCTCTCTCTATAATTTCAAGAAGATATGAGGTTAATGTTTGTTGGAGACAAAGCTGCTTCCTGTGAAGAAGGAGGTGATGTCAGGCTCAAGAGGTCAGGACAGTTTATTTACACAGATCTGTCGACAGGAGATGCAGTGACAGTGTCCCTCCGCTCATCAAGCAACCAAACGTAATGAAAAACCATCCTCACATCTGCTGCACACTTCTCACTGCAAACACACAAAATATGAAATAAGCTTTACCTCACACAGACCTGAAAGATAATCATTTGTGGCTGAGTTGTTTTGCATCCATCACTTTATTGTTTTGTGCCGATTTTGTTGGAATAGAAAATAGAAATAAAACCACACGTCAGCCATATTTACTCCTGCTTTAACCTAAATGACGCCTCAGTTACACCTGCCTTCATTTTACTGTATTATTATAGTGATGTGATTTTTTTTACTATTTGTATCTCTACTTTAAGAAGAGAAGGAGTAGAAATTTCCAGAGAGGAAAGATTGTTTAAAGACAAACTGATAAAATAAAAACACCAGCAACAAACTGCATGACATTACATTTACTCCTCTGTCAGAGGTGAGGGGTTATAGATGATCACAGATCATAGGATAAGAAAGAGCGACAAAGCAGAGAAAGACGACCCTGCTCTGATGGGAAGGAACCACAGACCAGAACCAGAAGTCTGGACTGAGATGGTCTTGTGTGCAGGTATGGAAATGCCCTGGAGGAACACAATGGCCGAGAAGGAGCAGAGGGATGAATGACTGAGTTCAAGCAGATGGTTCAGATCCAGAAGTCACATTAAGACAGAAACATGTACCCGTCTGCCTCCATGTGCAGTCCAGGTCTTCATAAAGAAAGAAACACAAGGTGAAGGTCAGTGTGTGGCCACTGACTGATGCTTTTTATAAAAATAAAAAGATGTTCAAGCAGGATTAAGTGAATTGTGAAGAAAGGCAGAGATTGTTTCTGAATATTTGAGCTGTAGCTTCTCAGATGTTTCACTTTTCCTTTTCATGAGCTGATGAACACTGAGTGGATTTTATTCTGTGTTTACAGCCACTATGTGAAGAATTTAAACGTGCCTGACTCTCAAGTAGTCAGAGAAAAAAAAACAGGCGCATGTTTCTGCAAACAAAAGCTCATCTCATGATAGAAATACTTTTGAAATAAGCTGCAGTTGAATGAAGAAATTCACACACAGTCTTTACCAAAGCAGTTGTTTTTTCCTCACGGGAAACTGATGTTAAACAAGTTACAGTCAGATACACGTGTAGAAACAGATACAGACAGAGACAGTAAATCAAAGAGAAATGTGTGTTATTGTGCCATAAAGCAGAGGAACTGAAGCTGTGCCTTCACACTCAGTACTGATGATGCATATTTCAGGTGGACAAGCACAGTGAAAATTAAACAACCAACTGCAGCATTGTCCCCCCCCCCGGGACCTGAAGGACCTTGAAGAGAAGGAAGAGGAGAGGAGGAGGAGGAGGAGGGAGCACAGAGAGGAAGGATCAGTCGATGAAAGGATGGAGAGGAAAACATGCAGACGCAGAGGAAGGCGAAGCCAGGGGACGAAAAGAAAAAGGACAAAAACCAGGGAGGAAACAGTCACAAATCACAGGTCTCCTGACACCAGAGTCCAGCAGAGGACTGACTGTGGACTCAGTCACCGTGTTGGCTTCAGAAAGTAGGTCACTGAAGGAGAAGAGCTGCTGCACAAAACAAACACCAGTGACTGCAGTTAGCTTAGCTTAGCATAAAGGCTCAAATCAGGAGCAGGCAGACAACCTTCGCACCACTGACTATCTGTAAAAACAGACGCAGACTCTGGGTCTGAAAAGTGAGACCAAGGCTGAAGTGTCTTAAACCTTCATTCTCTCTAATGACCATCAGGGGGCGACTCCACTGGTTGTTAAAGAAGTCAGATTGTATTGAAGTCTATGGGAAAATGTCCCTACTTCTCCCTTGATTTATTAGCTCAGTAAATGTTTTCTTAATGAGTTTATGGTCTCAGTCTCTAGTTTCAAGTCTTCAATACAACATGTTGTTCATTTTTTAAATGATGGTCCATTTAGAGGGAAATCGACAATAAAGCAGGGGATGAATTAGGGGGTGTGGCTACTGTGTGATTGACAGACTGTACCACCCAATCAGGATAGAGTACAGAGCAGGTCAGACCCACCCCTCACTCCTCCTCAGCTCCACCTACTCCTACAAGATGGCCGACAGACTGGAGGCCTTAAAACAAACCCACAAACTTATTGGTGACGTCACGGTGGGTTGACACAGATGAATTACTTGATGAAACCAGAAGGAAATGAAAAGACGGTACGACAAAGACAGGAGTAAGGGGTAAGGTCATAGGTCGCTGCTGATGCTGATGCTGATGCTGGCGGCTGTGCTTACCGGAGACTGTGTACTCATCACTGTGACTCTCACTGATGCGAACCAGGAAGGAGCCATCTTTGTTTTGGGAGGCGAGGAGCAGCTTCTCTGCTTTCACTCGGTTTATGTTCCCATAGTACCACCTGATCAGGAAGGAGAGAGAGAGAGAGAGAGAGAGAGAGAGAGATGAACGGATGGCCGCACAACATATGAAGGAATTAAACAACAGACAAACATCACAAAGCAACATGAGAGTACGATACATGCGACAGCGCCAACACTTATACCAACTGGTTGAGTCAGTGACAGCAACAGGTTTTTTACTGACACGTCACGAGTTATTTCGCAGCCATAGACAGAGAATATTCTGGACATTCAGTCAGTGACAACGTCCTTTACAGTCTCAGTGTTTCTGAGTCCTGCCTGTTTGCTCACATATCAGGACCTGACCTGTATTTAGTTTATATTATCAGCAAAGGGCGGGGCGGCTCTGTATGACGCTCAGGTTTCACTGAAACCAAAAGACAGCGACTCAAAGACGATAGAGAGAGAGAGAGAGACATTCAGACGCTTTAACCACTGTCAGGTTGAAAGGGAAAGTTTATCTTTGTTTCTTTATTGTAGAGAAATGAGCCTGGGTGTCAGTCTGTTCCCTGCTGCTACACATCAGACCAAACACAGGTTTCTGTTTAACCCTTTTAGACCCACAGAAGTTTTTCTGTTTCTTTCCTTTGTGTTTTTTCTTATAAAATTCTCATTTTTTAAAAAGGTCACAGAGTCAATAAAGACTCTGTTCACTGTAATATAGATAGTAGCTCAGACAACAAGAAAAAACTAAAAACACACATTGAATTTTTCCTCATTTTCTAGATTAAAAACACTATAAACCATAATAACCAAAGAAAACTTCAACACAGAAGTTACACACATGTTTGTGTTGTTCTAGAGCTGATTTGAAGTTTCTCTCTTTATCTGATCTGAGTTCTGCTCAATCTTTTGATGAAAAATCAGCTCCAAAGCCTCTAATGCTCTAAATATCTTATTGTCCGTGTCTCTCTGGTTTTATTCTGAAACAATAAAGAGTTTTTAAAAAGTTATCTTACAAAAGTAACAATGAAGAGACAGTATCTTCAGAAGGTATCAGGCCCCTTCGCTTTCTGCACATTTTATTGTGTTGTAGATTCAATTTCAAATGGATTAAATCTGCCATTTTGCCCATTGATCTACACTCTCCCCCCGATGAGACGTCTCTGCAACACCACAAACTCTGTTGCTAATAATGCAGAACAGTGTTGTGACACATTTCAATCAAAGAACTGCAGCTCCTGACACTTGGATATTGCTCTTGGTCATGTTTCAATTACATTTCAAGTAATAAATGCAGCCCTAGTTCTGCGCTTTAATCTTAGCTAGTGCTACGCTAACAAATGTTATTATAGATAAACGTCATTGTAGCTCGGGGGGGGGGGCGTCACTGTACTTGAATGCGTTGATCACCCAGAAGTGAGAAGCTAAAAGTCAAAAAGCTGAAACCTGGTGCAGAGTTAAGATTTTCAGCTTGAAATGATCCATATACAATTGAATGTACAACTCAATGACATGTGCAGAGAGATGCAGGCATCTGGACAGTTTGTGAGGCAGCTGTGGATGCTGCTGCCTTCAGGGACATCATAGTGGTGTGAACTCACCACTGACACCGACAGCGGCACTGTTATAAATGACTGTCATGATTTCACCTTCCTCATTATGATGCATTGAAACGCTGCAGCACCGCATGAATCTGAGTACGAATATGAGTCAGTGGATATGAGCCTTAGTGATGCTGTTGTTGTCTTCATGCTCAGCTTCAGCGGTGGGTTTGAGGACAGTGGGGCGTGTGGGCTCTGTGTCAGGTCAGCAACATGAAAACAGAAAGTGAGGTCAACCTTGGAGAGAGAGAGCATGGCTGAAACATGACTCCTCCCTGCAGGCTGGATGAATAATGGAGGACCTGCAGCTGCAGAGCGGTGACCACATGCAGCCTCTCGGCTACATTTAGCTCCAGTCTGAGTCTGAGTCCAGAGCAGCAGCACAGGTTTCACCTCCAATCATCTCTGCCCACCTTTGCTTTGAACAACAGGAGGATGCCAAGAGGCTCTGAGCTCAGTTTTTTAGGTTCTGTGATTAGAATTAGATCTGAAACAATTAATCAACTCGTCGATCAACAGATAATCATTGATCAAAAGCTCAGGTCCAATGTCTCTGAGGTAAATCTTGTTGCCTTTCTTTGTCCCCTGTGATAATAAACTTATCTGTGGGCCTGTGAACTGTGATGGATGTTTCTCACTATTTTTCTGACATATTGATCACACAGTTAATCAACAATCAAAGAAGCAAACTGCTCATCTTGTTTGTTAACAGATTTTTACGATGGGAGACGAAGAAAACCCTAAAAAAATATTCACCCCAGAGAAGCTGGAACCAGTCACTTTTCTGGTTTCTCACCTATCAGTACAGCTGCCAGGTCACTTTCTGCTGATCCACCAATCAATAAATTGTTTCAGCTCGAGGATAAAACTCAAATTATCGTATAAAATGTCACTGAAACCAGCAAATGTTTGGCATTTTCGCTCAGTGTACAATTGGCAGGATGTTTGTCTATTTTATTGTCATTTTCCATCAGCAGAATTCATTGATCAACAAATTAGAGAAAATAATAAACCCATCACTAATCTATCGAGAAGGTTGATCAAACTCGCTTCAGGTCCTAATACATCATTCATCCACTGGTGTAATCTATGAGCCTCTGCTCCATCTGTCAATCGATCACTCTGCAGACGATTCTCTCTATTGATCAAATCAATCATTTTATGTATTTTATATATGTGTATGTTTGTGTGTGTGTGTGTGTGTGTGTGTGTGGGGGGGGTGTCTGCAGAGACATGTGGCAAAAAAAGGCAGAAAATCAGAAACAGGAAACAGCAAATGTTTTGAGTTTTTGCTTAAAATGGACCAAAGTTTGATTGATCAATTATTTAATCAATTAAATCGACTAATCGTTTCTGCTTTTGACCTTTTGACCATCAACACCAAGGGGGTCAAAGGTCTCTTTCATCCGATCATGGAGTTTAAGATCCAGTTTAAGATCCAGTCTGTCTGATTCAAGTCTAGTTTCTTTAACACTCACTTGTGTTTGGCGAACTCGTCCTGCAGCAGAGCCACGTAGTTCGCCGGGATCAGTCCGGACTCCAGGGACCCGGTCAGCTTCTTGGCCAGCACGTACTCCCCCCGCTTCTCGAGCACCGACAGCTTGTCCCCCTCCTTCACCGTCAACTCGTCGTCGCTGCGGGCCACGAAGTCGAAGAGCGCCGCGTACAGCTGCACCGGCCGCTTCTTCGGCGACGGGACGCGGATGTCGCCGGACACGGTGCGGATCTCCGCCGCCTGCGCCGCCGGGTTGGCGATGACATGGTTGTGGTTGGGGACGTTTGGGTAGCGGAAGTCGGGCCATATCCAGTTCCAGAGCCGGCTCAAACACGGCATACATGAGCGACAGCAACTCTCCATCCCGGGACATGAAGGAGCGGGTTTATTCCGACACCGATCAACGAGACGCGCCTCAGGGTTTCTCAGTCCGCCGAAAACGGCCTTTTCCAGCCCGCAGTCACCAGCAGCTCAGTCCTCCGGTTCGCCTCTCGTCCTCCGGCTGCAAACATACTGCACCGCCAGCAAACCTTGGCTAGATAATCCGGAGGAACCGGTTTTTTTTTTCTGTTGAGATCACAGATCTTAGCTCCGCGCCTGCAGTGCGCACGGCGGCTGCGGGAATGCGGAAACGGGAATGGAGGCCATCCAAGTCGGATCGGTGGCCCGCAAAGACTCGGCAGCGCGACCCAAGATGAACCGAGTATGTGAAAGCATGACTCCCGAGGAAAACGTTAATCCACCGGCAGCCTGGAGGGGGGGAGAGGATGGGAGGGAGGGAGGGAGGAAGCGCTGCAGCCGCTGCAGGTGTAAACATGAGAGTGAAGCGGCAGCGCGGTGCGTAAAAAGTTTGGGTTTGGCGCCCGACACAGACCCCCCCCTCCCGCTGCTCATACACCCGGGCCCTGAGAGAGAGAGGGGGGGGGTGATAACAGTGGGACAGTCTCCTCTCTCAAACTGGATTTGGCTGAAGGTCAGTTTCGTAGAGCAAAATCTCACCTTTGACCTCTGAGCATATTTTATAAGCAATAAATCGATAAAAAAAAAAAAAAAATAAAATAAAAAATCACCTGCAGACCCTCAATAAAATAATTGGAGCATAAATCTTTATGATCGGGATCAATAAACTAAAGAGTAACTCACCACAGCAGATGGATCTTTTTCCTCCTAAAGCCCCGTCGTTAGTCTTCATCGTGACGCCACCATCATCATCTTCACCCATCATCAGCCCGTGTCCACACGATGAGAGGATGAAGGTGTGAATTCACATGTTCATGTATTAGACGACAGTTTAAGCCTGTTCGGGCTTAATGTGGCACATCTTAAAGTATGAACCATGTGATCAGCTGACTGGGACCATCATGAGGTACAGGAGCTGGATCACAGACTCAGATCCTTTTGAGCTGAGCAGTAAAGTTTAAAGCCTGAAAATGTCTCAAATCCAACATTAAAGCTTTGAGCTTCAGCTCTAATCTTAATCTTTCCTCTGGAACAGCAGCTTTAAAATCAGCTGAGCTGCAGCTGCACCAGAGACTCCAGGTCCAAGCTCACAGGCTGGAGGTTCAGGTCTAATGAAGATCAGGGGCTGGAGGTTCAGGTCTAATGAAGATCACAGGCTGGAGGTTCAGGTCTAATGAAGATCACAGGCTGGAGGCTGAACCTCCAGTCTGCATCAGTGTTTCAGGAGCTGGTCCCTCAGGCTCCTGCAAAGCATCACCATATAAATCTGAGGGGACCCGAGGAAAGAGGTCAAATCAAAGACCGGATACAGAAACTGGACCAGATTAGACTTTTCTCTAATCTTTGCAGGAATTATTAAATAATTTGACATCTTTGGTCCTTAAAGTGGAAATAAACACAGTTTGTCTTTGGTGGAGCTGCATCTTGAAAGACGACAAAAGGAAGTAGAGTAAAAAGCACATTTCCTTCTGAAATAAAGATATAGGACGTAACAGTGTAGAAGAAGAAGATGACAGCGTAGCTCTGTTTGATAGATAGCACACCATTTTATTAGTATATTTAGCTTTGTGACGTACAGCTTGGGAGAAAAACAAAAGTAACCATAAAAAAAACAAAAAAAACAAAACAAACAAAACTAAAATGGTCACAACTTTTTCTTTTTTTTCTTTTTTTTTTTTTTTTTCAAAGTCCAGAAACATTTCAGCCTTAGCAGTGACATTACACAAAAGAAAGCTCAGTTTTTTTCAATCATTGGTTTCTTTGTCATGGACCAGAGTGATATGTTCTCGTTTCAGGCTAAAGGAACGAACGCGCCTGTACCGCAAACAAACAAAAATAAAAATAAAAAATAACCCTAGATTTATTTTTTAATGTCTTTTTTTTTTTTCCTTGATCATTTAAGATGCTTCACATATATTATCAACACTTTTCTAAAGAATCAAAATAATTAGCCACAGGTACTGGAAAAAAGGTATCCACTGTTATATATAATAGTAATAATAATAATAATAATAAACACAATAAATATAAAAAGAATTTTTGATATAATTTATATGGTATCAAAGAGAGAGGGAAATGGGCCTTCAGTTAGACGTGTTTTTACAAAAGTGATGTCCATTTTTTTTTCCTGAGGTTGAGTTTTGTCGTCTGCAGGTTAAAGTTTTGCTAAATATACTAATAGACTAAGAGACCCGACACACAGGGTCTGTAATGGCTTATCATTCACTGAGGAATCATCTCCACCGGGTCGTGGTCACACCAGCGGAGGTGTCATTGTGGCCCCACTGTGATTTCTTTGTGTGCTGTGGAGTTAGCTGAGAGGTCAAAGGTCAGTTCCCCACCCACCCACCCGCTCCCGCCCAAAAGAGCCAAACAAACACACAACTCGACCCCCACCCTCACCCTTCCCCAACAATCGGTTTCAAACGGGGGCGCTTTGATTTTTTTTTTTTTTTTTTTAATTTCAGCCACGCGCTTTTTTTTTTTTCCACCAAGCACAAAAATTACACACACACACACACACAAGCTAGCCGTTAGCCGTTAGCATTCCCCCATGAAACACAGGTGCACCTTTAGCATGTCAATGCTAACTAAATGCTAACGAGGCAGGGTCTAAAAACTAAAACACATAAGCAGGTGCCCGCCCAGTGGAAAAAAAAAAAAAAGGAGACTGGCTGAAATTCAAACTGTCCCCTCTTGTGATTGGCTCGTGTTCAAATGGTGATAACTGAATTCAGACGCAGTCCCATTTCCCTTCAGCTTGTGAGGAAGGAAGTCAGATCAACTGAAAACAGGAATGAGGGGAAGGAGGAATAGAAGGATGGAGGGAGAAATGAGAAAGAAAATCAAATGGGAGGGAAAAAAACAAAAGAATCGCAAAAATCTGTACATGTAAACATCACACTTCCACTGAGTCAAATCATGAGGAGAATACAGGTTTCTGGTTGGTGTCACTGTGGGTCCAAAGCCCCGGTGGAGGAAATGAAGACAATCAAGAGTCTGGTACGAAGTCAGGTGAAGACAGAGAGAAAAATCAAATCGCTAAAAATGAGCAAAGGAAAGAATCTAAAGCACCACGGAAAAGAACAAAAATAAAAAACAGTAAAACCAAACGGCTCAGGAGGCCAATTTTTTTCAGCTGTACAGCCCTGATAGAAAAATAAAAATAGCTCCATTATTTTTTCTCCTTCATTTTTTTCAAATGTTTGTGTGTGTGTGTGCGTGTGTGTGTTGAGCTTTACATCTGACCAGACTGGTTGAAGAAGTGTGTGATCGTTAGCAGGGACCCGACCGGCGTCCCGGCTCGTCTGATGGTCTGAGGTCTGGGGTCTGAGTCCAGGACTCTGACTCTGAACCTGATCTGTCTGAAGACACAGAGGCCACATGTCTGTAATATCTCTGGTAGGTTGCAGGACTTTTAAAGGAACAGTCCAACATTTATGTGAAATATGCTTATTTGCTTTTTTTTAATATTAGAAGAAGGAAACACAATTGAACATTTTTCTCACTTTTGTCTAATTAAGATATAACATTAATTTACCAGTTCTCTTGGTGCTGGTGGGCAGATAGAGCCGGACTAGCTGTTCCACTCTGTTTCAAGTCTTGATGCTAAGCTAAGCTAAACGGATGCTATAGCTTCAGAGCTACCATACAAGAGAGAAGAAAAATAGTATCACTATTCTTTTGGGGGGAAAAACAATTAAAGAAAATAAAACTCGAACTCTCAAGCACCCTTCTACTTCTGTGGTGTCTGAGAGATGAGGAAGGCCTCCCCACTCTTCCTCGGCGCAGGATCATAATCTGACTGTCTACAGTGTAAACGTAACCTTTAAAAAGAGGAAATGCTTTGTGTAAACCGTGAGGGAGAGAAGTCACAGGACAGTAAAGGTCAATATGAGGCGTAGGTTTGATTGAGGCAGAGGAGGAGGAGGAGGAGGAGGAGGAGGAGGAGGAGGAGGAGAGCTCGTATCTGTGGTGGCTGCGGTCGGGTCCCGTGTTTGTTGATGTCTGTGTTTGAATGTGCAGCAGAGGCAAACTGAGTGAAGCTGTTGGAGTATTGTACAAAATATCTTCTCAGAAAAGACCACTTTACTCGCACTACAAAATATATCTATAAAACAATGACATTAAGAAGAGTCAGAACATTGATAATCATGTAATACTAAAAAATAGATAGAAATGTGTCGGCCATTTGCTCGGCAAGAAGAGACCTCAACAACGACAACAGGAGGAGGAGGAGGAGGATGAAGGCTCTGATTATGGCTAAAACACCGTCTGTCCCACTGGATATGACAGACACAGGAATGAAAATCAAACAGTGAGCAAATTACACCTTTCTAAAGATTGTCATTTGCCTTTTTATACAGTTGTTGGTGTTTTTTTTGTCTGTGGTGCTGTTCTGCAGCTGTCTGGCTTTAGAGTGAAAGGACCTGGGCTCAGAAACAGGTAGAAAAACCTCCAGAGCGTCCTCTCTGAGGTCATCCCGAAGGAACCAGTGAGAGTCCAGATTCCCTCCGACCTGCCTCCTCTGACCGACTACAGCCAGGAGACACATGGTTTCTTCTGCGATTCAGTCTTTGCTACCGTCGGCCGAGAAGGAAACCAGGACGACCTCAGAGGTTCACTCCTGTTTGGTAAGATTAAAAAAAAAATTATTTTTTAAAAATCCCAGATCATTTAAAAAAGAAAAAAAAAAAAAAAAAAAGCAGATTTTAGCTGAAATAAGAATCAAACACAGAAGAGGAGAAGGAGGAGGAGGAGGAGGAGGAGGAGGAGGAAGAAGAGGGGGATGGACTGCAATAATTCACCATCTACAGATCAAACTGCTCTTTTTTTAATTTCAGGAACAAAGGTAAGAAAGTTATTTTTTTTTCCAGTGACTGAAGTTAATTAAACAGCTGTGAGAAAATTCAACAGGTCAGAGAGTTAAAATGTCTTTTATCTAACAGCAACACTGGAGAATAAATTGTATTAAATGTTGCAGTTGCATAAACATTTCAACTCCTTCTGTCTGCTCCTGTTTTTATTTATAATTTGCTATCATCCTTCATTTCCTGACAGGACTCAGACCCCTGTCCTTTAGGACGTATATGGCTGTAGATCTGAGTGTTTTTGGAGGTTTGAGGTTTTGTTTTTTGTTTCAGTCACTTCTGAAGGAGGTAAAACTGACGGTCCGCCTGGTCCGTTCGGGGTCGGACTGAGTCCATCAGTCGGGGGGGAAAACCACCCGGTCCTGCTTTGATCTGAGGGACCATCACACACACAATGAGCACATCAGTATCTGCTCTGTTCACAGGTCTGACTTCAAATTAGACATAAAGTTTCAGTATCTCCTGATTCACCACATATTCACTGCTAAGGAAACTCTGGGCTACAACACTGCCTTCAAATTAAGAATCAGTTAAAACGCTGTGTGAAACTGTCTGTGCAGATGTTAGAAGATTATAAAGATGAAACATCTGCCAGGTCCTTCAGACAGAGCAGGAACTGAAAAAGTCTTTCTGAGATGGACCGAGCAAGTCTGTCCTCTGACAACCAGGCGAACTCCTCAGAAACATTGGCAGTAACAGAGAGCACAGTGAGGATCACACAGGAGAAGAGGAGGACGGGACGCTGCTGTCGTTTCAGTCTCATGTTGCTCCACATGCACATCAAATAAAAACAATGAATATGAGTAGAGACACTGAAATTTGGGAGGAATTGATTGTACCTCAGAAGGTCTCACAAGATTTAATGATTAATGAATTTCAGATTTTTCTCAGTTTCAAAGAATCAAAACTTCTTAATGTTTAGCTTAACAAACCAAATTTCTTAAAAGGAGCACAATTTAAAGTGAATAAAGGTCGTACAACAACATCCCCTCCCTCTCTCCTGTTTCTCTTCTAGTTGGGTCATGTTTTTGTTTGTTTTTTTGCATATTTCTCTTGTTTCTGTCAACAGAACAGAGCTTCCTGTTTTGTGAAAGAACAACAGAAAAAAAAATCAACATCTAACTCTTCATGTTCCACAAATGAAATCATTTACATCTTCAACATTTCAGACTCCTGTGAACTTGATGTGGATATGGATGTAAACCAGTCGGGGTTTGTACAGAGGTTGTGTTTATGGCGTGAGCGGTATCAACGCCTCCTGGATAAATGGCTTTCATGTCCCCGCGGCGATCTTCACCCATTGTGTGATACATATTTCTCCCCCATCACTGCAGCAGCCTGTCGCCAACACAAACCGTCTAAAGATCAGTGATTATCAGCTGCATTGCAAAAAAGAAAAAAAAAAAACAACCCCACCACACCTCTTCTTCTGCTCTCAGCAGTGCAAGTTGAGGGACAGGGTGGAGGGAAACATTTAACCCCCTCCCCCCCTTTAAATCACAGATGAGTGTTGCTTCGCTCAGTGTGCAAAAAAGAAGCAAATTACAGTGACACAACAGTTGGACTGAGGATGTGGCCACGTTCATCTTCCAGCTGCTCCTGTCCTACTGCTGCTGAGTGGGACCAGGAGCCAGGACCTGGACCAGGAGCTGGACCACGAGCTGGACCAGGACCTGAACCAGGACCTGCTGGATGCACCAACACCCTCTGATAGAAAATTCAACAAACATCTTCACTCCAACCAAAAGATTCGGCTCATTTTACCATCTGTCCTAAGAGACAAAACCAAAAAGCGGGAATAACAACCAGCATCACAGCTCCTTAAAGGGACAGTTCAATATTTTAGGAATGCTAACATATGCTAATTTGTCTTCTTACTGACATCTGGATGAGATGATGAAGACCATGAATACTCATGACTGTATAGTAAAAATGGAGCTAGAGCAGCCGATTAGCGTAACTTAGCTTAGCATAAAACCTGGAAACAGGAAAACAGGATAGTTTCTGATTAAAGGTAACATAATCTACCTGTTTGATCTGTTTGTTTTATGGGGTCGGAAAGTGGAGGGTGGGGTTTATGTGATGGGATGGGTTGCTTTCCCCTGTTTCCAGTATTTATGCTAAGCTAACAGTCTCTAGGCTAGCCATTTACGTTCCATCAGACTTCTCATCTCACGCTCCCTAAAAAAACAAAGAAGCTCTGGCTGGACTCGACACTGGCTGCACCACGGGTGCAGGAGAATCCTATGGGAGCAGCCGGGTGTCCAGGAAATATCATGACCAGGTTCTCACTTGTTTGGCAAAACAATAAAAACTACCTGTACATGGTGGAAAAACACAAAATCTGACCACTTCAGAATGAAGGAATTTACTTCCTCTTATCAAAAGTCTCTTTTCTTTACCTCTGGACTAAATGAACTGAAGCACAGTTATTCACAGAAGGATTGGCCCCATTGAGCGGTCTGAGGGTGGCCTGTGGCAGGACTTCGCTAACACATCCCTCCCTATGCCCTCCAGATACAAACATGAAGAAAAGACAGAAAGAAAGAATTCACAGTTAGAAAGTCACAAAACACAACATTAATCGAGCCCTAAGAAGCAAAAAACAAAGAGACCAACCAACCAGTCTGAGCAGAGACGTGAGGGTGTGGTGGGGCGGTGGTTTGTCTAACACAACAAACAGTTAGTCTTTGACTCGTTTTTGCTTTGTTGTGGTCGAGGTCATAGGAGGTTGGTTTGTTGGTTGGTTGGTTGGGTTCCCATGGGGCACTGTGGCTAACGCCCGACTTTGTTGAGGTTTCAGGTCTATGGTAGAAGGTCCAGTTTTTGTATAGCAGCAGCAACATGAATGTTAATAATAATAATAATAATAATAATAGTAATAATAATTGTAATGGCCATCTCAGAGTTTAACAGACAAACACAATAAGATAGAGCAGTCCTCCTCTTCCTCTGACAGGGATGAAAGGAGGAGAAGGAGGATGTTTAGGTCCACAAAGAAGAAGTGTAGAGTAGGTCCAACAGAGAGAAGAAGAAGAAGAAGAAGAAGAAGAAGAAGAAGAAGAAGAAGAGAGGCAGGGAGGGGTGTTAAAACAGAATCATGAGGTTTCGTTGGCGTTACATCAACATTTGTAAAAAGTAGAAGCGGGAGGTAAAATTGCCACCAGTGATCAACATTTAGCCCCGCCCCCCCTTTTAAGAAATACCCCCCACACCCCCAGAGAAACACACTCCCGTCACCTCCAGCTCTGATTCTTCCCATTGTCCAGATGAACTGATTATATACAGCAGCACACGAACAAACCCGCACAGACGAAAGAAAAGTTCAACATCAGTTCTTCAAATGTTACAGGTCTTTGCGCAATAAAGTTTGATTCTCAACCCGAAAACACAGAAACCTTGAAGACATCAGGTGGTGAAGAAGAAGTAAACTGGCTTCTGGTGGGAATGTTACCATTCACTTGCAGAGTGTGCATGTGTCTGTTTTTGTGTGTAAATGTGTGTGTTTGTGTGTCTGAGGAACTGAAAATGGAGTTGGCAGGTCTGATTTGAGGTATTTCCTGGTGGTCAAAATGGCGTCTTGGATGCATAAGTAGCAAGTTGCTCCCTGGTTAAAAAGGGTGAGGATTAAGGAGGAGGGGAGGGGGCGGGGTCAGGGTGAGGTTTCAGGTGAGGGAAAAGTGCTATAGGACACAGAGAGCTTATATACAAGCGAGCACAGAAAAAGTTTTTCTCCTCCGTTTTTTCCTCTTTTTAAAAAAAAAAAAAACAAAAAAACAAAACAAAAACAAAACAACTTTTTTTTTTTTTTTTTTAACATATCTTTTCCAGTTCCCATCCTCAGGCCCCTCCAAACTCACAAAATCTTCTGGATTTAGTGCCATCTTTTAAGATAAGTCGAACCGCTTCTCTTTCTTCCAGTCACATGGGAAGAGTCACAAAATAAAAAATGAAAAAAAAAAAGGACTCCCGTTAAAAACAAAAAAATGTTTTGTTTTTTTTCCTTCTTTTTTTAAATCTTCAATTAAATCTGAAGCAGTCATCTTTAGCGAGCAGCTTCAATAGTACTAGTTCAGGGAGTCATCATTTATTTTTAATTGTTACGATCGTCTCACAGGATTGGTCGGAGCCTCCGTCAATCAAAACTCCCAGGTTGGGTTTTGGAGCTTCAACTCAGAAACTTCACGTCTCCGCCCACAATAGTACAAAGTCTTTTTTTTTTTTTCTGAAACCACAGCAGCAGTCTTCTTCACTCCTCTTCCAGGTTTACTCCCCCCCCCCCACACTCCTTCTCTCAGAGTGTGGTGCTGATTGTGAGAGGACAGGAAGAGGATCCTCCAGGGTCCAAGTACTCTGTTCCTTTTTACATTTTTTTTTTCCCTCCTCAGGTGGAATTGATGAATTGGGATTGTGGTGGATTGTTTTGGGAATGGCTGGGGGTGGGATTTTCCCCACCCCCCTTCTTCTCTGTCCCAGTTTCCCATTTTTTCCATCCAAAAAGAAAAAAGTGGCCTCAGTTTGAGAAGCGAAGGCAGACGAGGACAAATCCAAGTTTAAGGAGGGAAGAGCAAAAACAAGAGACAGACACAAAACTAACATAAGGGGGCGTGTGTGTATTTCTGTGTACGTGTGTGTGTGTGTGTGTGTGTGTGTGTGTGTGTGTGTGTGTGTGTTCTCCCACATTGCCCCACACATCAGTTCTGCTGCAGGATGAGGTTCTCCAGCTCGTCGGCCGAGCGAAGCAGGAAGGCGGCCGATTCCCGGTAGCCGGCGATCAGCTGACGCACGGCTGTGATCTCTGGTTGGCTGAGCTGAGTTGACGCCCCGCCCCCGCCGGCGCCCCCGCTGCCCCGCCCACCCAGGCTGTTGGCGGTGGTGGAGGAGGAGTTACTGATGTTGGCGGAGGAGAGAGACTTCATGCTGAGGTCTGTGGGGCCTGAAGGGAGAGGGAGCGACGGATGGAGGGAGGGAGAGAAGTGTTGATAAAGGAGAAGAGACAGAGGGAGGAGAAGATCCAGGTGTAGAGAGGAGGAAGCGTATAGAGGTAAATGAAGGAGAGGAAAGAGGATGAGAGAAAAACATTAGTTGATCTAAACAATAAAACCTGCTCCAGGTAACAAGAACAAAACCTTATTCTAGCAGCAAACATCAAAAATAAGACTTTTTCAAGAGGTTCTGGTGCAGAACCTTAGTGTAACTTTCTTTTGACCATATTTTCTTCTGTTTTTCTTAGTTAGGAAGTTTACTTATTGGTTGAAAGTGTAATTTGTTATATTTGAGTAGGTGAAGTTGTTTTTTTGTTTCCAGATTTTAATTTGACCATATTCCACCCACCAATTCAGTTAATATACAACAATCAAATCTTCTAATAACTTGTTTTTGTGGCTACTTGGGGAAGATGGAGTTTCCATGTTGTGTTTTGGCTGTGAGTGAAAGGATGTAAACATGGTGGTTGTACTGAATTAGTCTCAATAAAACTTCCCACTGTGGTGTTTTGTCATCCACCTGAAGGAATTCAATTGGAAGTCTAGCGTTTGTTGTGTTCTGGCAAATTTGTGATTTGTGATATAAATGAATTTGACTTGATTTGACGACCTTTCGTCCTCTTCCTGCAGGAGCCTGATGGGTGGAGTCAGGCAGATTCAGCTTCACCTGTGTGAAGTTAGTTTCTCTCGATTTGAGTTTGCTTTCAGTTGTAATTTTTAGTTGTAAGTCATGTGTGATCTTCTGTCCTTTGTCCAGGCTTTAGTTGTGTTGTGGCGTTGACCATATCACAAACAGATTTAAAGGAGCTGAAGACTGTAACAGTTACAATATGAGCAGTGATATCACTGTAAATGAAAACCTACACTGTTGGTCTCGGTCTCTGTCTGATCCAGGACTCTGTCACCTCGATGCTGTGATTTCCTGTAAACCTCCATACCCACAACTATCAGAACTGTCCTAGTCTAGAAACTCATCCGTTCATTGGTTTGATTCCTCCACATTTAAACAAAGCTGAGTGTTTGTGAGCTGCTTCGCACTGCCACCTGCTGTCTCCTTCACTGCTTCCTTTTACTCTGCTCCTCCTTCTCATTCATCCCCCAATTACACATTCATGCTGTTTCCCTCTCATCACATCTTCCTCTTCTTCTTCATCAGTCATCTTTTCTCTCTCCCTCTCCAAACTTCCTGTTGATTCTTTCATCCACTCTTTTTTCCTCCCTAATTAGACTTGTCTTATCTTATCGCTCTCTCTCTAAAGACCCCCCACCTCTCTGTCCTCGACCGCCCTCCCATCCTCACCGTTGCTCTGGGCAGCAGCACCGGTCGTCAGGGAAACAGGGTGTTGCATGGCAGCGCCCAGGCCCGGGTATCCACGGTAACCGTAGCTCAGGCCGGCTCCGTTGATGTAGAGCTGGGTGTCCTGGGAGGAGAAGGCTGATGCAGCCAGGGAGTAGGCGGAGTGAGCGAGGGACGCCGGCTCCCTCAGACCGCCGCCGCCGCTGGACGGCTTGTCCAGAGAGATCTGCTCATCCTGGGAAACGGAAATGAAGGGTATCCTTTTCAAAATACAATACAGGAAGCTGAGTGGTCTGTCAGTATCATTAAACTAGAATCACTGACTCAAGTGATAAATAAATATAAATAAATTTAACAATAAATTATTCTGGCTGAGGTTCATCAAAACATGTTAACAGCAGCAGTCAAACGCACACAGAGACACACACTTACATGATAGGCTTCGAGGCGCATCCTCTTTGCAGCGTTGCGTGATTCGCTCTCGCAGGCGGCAGCCAGGATGTTCTCAGCCATGGCTGAGGTGAGGTGAGGTGGAGTAGGACGGGTCTGCAGACAACAGAATCAATCACTTTTTGATATTCTGGATTTACGGTGTCAGACAGAGGCTGTGCAGTGAACACACATTAGCTTCGATTCTGATTATTTTAGACTGGAAAGTGAGTAATTAATGTCACAACAGGACACACGAACAACCTCAGTTCAATGAGTTTCTCATTTCAACGCTCAACAATAAAAGCCTCACTTTCAACTGAGCGCTTCGCTCTTCATTCTGTCCGGAGGTAATAACAGCTAATGAGCTTCATGGTTTATTCTATTTTTAACTCTTATGTACACGCTACATTGACAAATGCTTTCCAGTTAGCACCAGCACATGTGCTTTGAAAGCTGTAAAACCCCTGAAGGCTTCTTTTACAGTGATTATAGAGAGCGATGCTGATTGTATTTGAATTCACACTGAGCCTCTTGTGTCACAACCATGAAAACCTTCCTACACTTCACTTCAGCACAGTGAGTCAACACCAGGCTTTACCACTGGGGGGCAGCAGAGACATTCCCATGACTATTTCACCTCCGCATTCACTCTGGAGCCCTTTAGAGTCCACATGATGTGAGACCTCACCAGATGTGACTGGTCAACATCTGCTTTAGTCCAGTAACCGGGGCCACCTGAACAGATGCCCCAGAGCTTAAACAATTACAGAGCCTTTTTTTTCCTAAATAATGACAGAGAGCATTTTAAAGAGCCACCACTGAGAAAGTCCAGAGACAGGAAACAGAAAAGGCAGAATAAAGTAATATTTTGGTGTCAGCTCCTTTTTTGAAAGAAAAAAAAAAAAAAACAACCGTCACTCTCACAATTTGAGACAGAGGAGGTTAAAAAATGAGACTGAAAGAATGTTTTCTTCAGTCCATTTCTCTCAAGAGCTAAATCATTTCTATAGAGCAGCATAGAGACATCCAGAGACAAGAAGAAATGCCTGTACAATCTGAGGAAATGAACAGCTTTTACTCCTAAATAATGAGAGAACATGTTTATTTTCTGGCTTTGTGCAGCGTGAGGGCTCTGAGGCCAATGGAGTTTCTCTCTGTGCTAACTGCTAAGCTTTTCCAACGCCTGGTAAAGAAATGTCATCATGGACCAGCGGACAGGTTCACGTGAAGATAGAATCAGATCTGAGCCAGATACGTTGCTTGTGCTCTCACTACACTGGGCCCCCTAGGGGTCTTGGGCCCCTTGGCCACTGCGCAGTTAATCCAGCCGTGACAGTAACAGTCACTTCTCTGCACAGTCCAGTCGCAGCTTTCAACGATGTGTTGAGGCTCCACGTTACTAGTGGACACCGGTACAAACTGTGTTAAATGGACTGACCTGCATGAGGTGTCTTGGATTATTTAGAACCTCATTATCCATGTGAATTTCCACTGCGCTCACAGCATGAGGGTCTTTGTTACCTTCCTTCATAATGTCTTTATGACAAGTGCAGATTTCAGTGGGTTAATTATCTGGGCCCCTGCACACACCCTGCTGCTTCCTGCTGACACTGTGTGAACAACACACAGTGTCAGTTCAAGCCAGTTTGTCACTTAACGTCCATCTGACCTGAAACGGCAGAGCAGCCAAGAGATGCACATGATGAAATGCTGCTGCGTATTCTTCACCGGCCTCTTTAATTGAGATATTCTGCACTGTGTCACATGTGTAAACTGATATAAATGGAGCAGATCGTGATGTTTCTATAGTTACAGGCAGGTTTTATCATCATAATTGTTGGTTGTCATCCACGCTGCAGTGAAAGCTTCAGCTTTGATCAAACTATAGAAATTTTAAACAATTTATTCCACATGTGGCTGTAAAAAATTGCAGTCTCTCTCTCTCTCTCACTCACTGCCGGAGCCACATGTGCCTCATGTTTTTCCAGTTTCTTTTGAGGTGAATCTGGTCCGGCCTGATTAGGAGAAGGATCCCGCCTCATTCCTTCCATCCACCCTGTGGCCTTGGTTGTTTGTTTCTTTTGTAGGTTTGTCTAAGTGGCTACCCTACTTTTTTTTTTTTTTTAGAAGTCCATCAGACTTTTGTTATTTTTGTTGTGTTCTAGTTTGGAAAATAAATAGTTTCTATCCTATTCTAGGCTCTCTTTTTTTTTTTTTGGTTCAAAACCTTGAGGAGGTCGTAACAGACTTTTGGAGAATAACTAAATAATCTGAATATTGGACTTCAAGTGAGTGAGATAGAATCTGTTTATAGGAGTGGACGTAGACTCTGGGTCTGTAAAGTGAAGCCAATGTTGAAGAGCCTTAAACCAACATCTCTCTAATGACCAGCAGGGGGCGACTCCACTGGTTGTTAAAGAGGTCAGATTGTATTGAAGTCTATGGGAAAATGTCCCTACTTCTCCCTTGATTTATTAGCTCAGTAAATGTTTTCTCAATGAGTTTATGGTCTCAGTCTCTAGTTTCAAGTCTTCAATACAACATGATGTTCATTTTTTAAATGATGGTCCATTTAGAGAAATCAACAATCATGTATTGGAAGATACATTAAAATTAAAAATAAAAATTATATATATATATATATATATATAAAATAAAACGATTTATTTAAAACCACTTTGTGAGTTAGTGTGCTTGTGTTTCCAGTCTAAAATCATACATTTTCAGTCCTTTAAAATCATTTTAATTCTTTTGATGGATTTATTCCACCTTGTTCTGCATTGGTGTTTTTTCACGAAGGCACTAAAACTTCAGTCTTTTCTTTTCCCTCTAATTTTGAGGCACTTGAACATGTATAAACTATAGCAGAAACCATGCTAGTGCCTGAAGCTGCTGTACTTTTGTTCTCACTCGTGTAAAAACCTCGAGAATAAAAACCACCAGGAGACAGGACGGTCTCTAGCTCTGTGATTCCCACCAGAGATGGATTGAATGACAAAAGAAGCAACGCCAGCGGTGCATTGTGGGAACTTATTGGCTCTGAACATGTTGCTGATCAATTAGACTGATTGTATGAACACTGTACAATAAAGCAGAGACCTGCCTCGACAGCTCCGATATGAATGGTCACAATATGTGATCTGGATTTCACTGAGATTTAGTGACAAAAGGTTTTTCATCAACATTAAAGATCCAGATGTGACTGAACCTGGAGGTGAGGCAGTGAAAGGAGAACCTTCAGAGAGCGACCATGATGGGATGTTGCTGTAAATATGAGTCACTCTCGTTGGATTTGGTCAATAATAATGTATTAGACTGATTGGACAAGCGTATGTCGCTGTGAAAAGGAAAATAATCATTAATTGGAAAGTGAGGAAAACCAACTGCTTTATTTTGGAAAACTGGCTAAATAAATTGAAAATTATTTGGAAACTATTCTGATAATTTATTTAATATATGGTTTCAGTAATTTCTAATATCAGACTGGGAAATATTGTCTGTATTCATTGCTTTTCTCTTTTTTTCAAAGTAAAACCCAAGTGATTGAGAAAATACTATGAATCTGTATCCCTGAGATATCCTGTTAACGGACAGAGAATTAAATGTATGGATGTACGGTACCTCCATGCCATTCTTCTTCATACGTCGGCAGGATTTGAGGTAGGTGCGGATGCGCTTGCGGGCGCGTTCCTGGAACTCTGGGAACTGTCTGCTGCAGGACTCGATGATGGCCTGGATCTTCTCCTTGGGCTGTTTGGAGATTGGCACCATCCGATCCAAGTTCTCATCCACGAACAGACGCACAAACATCTGCAGGAGAACAACACAGCTGTTTAAGAAAAACTCTCCTTATTGGTAAACTGCAGGGTTTTATGATCTTTTGTGAGTTGCCACACACACTCTGCTTGATTTAGAGTCGTGTTTCTGTCCACCTGATGAGGAAGATCTTGCTCTTTAGCTGCTAAATATTCCCCTTTCTTCACCAGCTGGTTGCTAAATTTATCAGTCTGCTTATTTAAAATTTCTTTATTTTCATAGCACCTTTTCATACGGTGGGTTTTAACTCAAGCTGCTGTACAGAAATAAGACAACAAAAGAACAAGCAATTACAAAACAGCAGTGGAGCAATTTAGAAAAATAAATAAATAACAGAAGTCATGAAGAAATAAGAAGTTGAATAAATAATGACATTTAAATCTGAGGTAAACATGAGAAATTAAAATGCATTTCTACAATAAACACACAAAAAAATAAATATCGGTGAGGAGGTCACTATAAGGCCTATTTATCTTTAATCTCTGCTGGCGAAGTGTTGCAGGTTTTAAACAATGTTGTTTTCATGGGGGTGAGAGCAGCAGCTGGAGGACCAGCTTGGACATGTGGTCTTAGCAGCTCTAACCCATGTGCTGCATTAAAGGAACTTTCAAAGTAACAGGGAGCTGAGATCAGTGTAATGTTCTCACTCTTCCTGGTTCTGGGAGCAGAGGTGTTGATAAACTGATTTTGTCAGGGCCAGGGAGACTCTCCCAATCAGATTACATTTCATCCAATTTTAAGTTGTAAAGTGATAAGTTATGGTCTCAGTCTCCAGTTTCAAGTCTCCAATACAACATGATGTTCATTTTTTAAATGATGGTCCATTTAGAGGAAAATAGACCATAAAGCAGGGGATGAATTAGGGGGCGTGGCTACTGTGTGATTGACAGACTGTACCACCCAATCAGGATAGAGTACAGAGCAGGTGAGATCCACCCCTCACTCCTCCTCAGCTCCACCTTCTCCTCCAAATATGGTTTCTATTGGTTTCAAAAAACCAAAATTGCCGACAACCAAACTACAAACCGATGGGTGACGTCACAGAGGGTTGACACTTGGTTACAATCATTAAATCTAGAGTAAATACATGTGTAATACACCTTTTTACAGGTCAGTGATTGACAGAAAGGATCTGATTTTAGAATTAACCCTGAGCTGATAAAGACAAGACTGAACCGCACGTTTGACTTGATCATCAAAGCTTAGTGTAGCATCAAATATTATCCCCAGCCAGTTGAATGTAATTATAGAGGTCGTTAACCATTGTACTGACGGAGTTAGGGTTTGTCCTGCTCATCGCTGAGTTCAGCTTTATGATGAAGAGTCTGCGCCTGTGATCAATGAGCCTGAAGCTTTTACAAGAGACAAAGAGAGTTGGCGTTTCAATACGTTCTCTTTATGAAGATAAGACGATGTGTAATTGATCCCTGTGGGGACGAAGTTCTAACCCTCACACATGGGTCTGACTCACATTGAAGGCCTTTAGTCTCTCTGGATCGACTCCCTCCGTGTCGTTGATCTTGTCGTTGTCATCGTGGTCGTCGTGGTCGTCGTCGTCATCGTCAGGGGCGACCTGGCTGCCGTGACGCCCCATGGTAAGATCCTCGGCACTCAGGTCCATCTTCACACTGTCATAGCTGCCACCCGAACTGTACTGTGGGGACTAACAGACACACAAATACATGATCGCACACTGCATTGTAACACTCTGGTTGTGTTAATGTTTGGTTTTTGTTTTTTTTTTAGTTTTATAAAAGAAAACTTGATTCGTGACCAGAGCACGTCAAATACGTCCATGACCCATAACACATATGTACAAATATACAATACAAGTACACAATGTATGGAGTTGGACCTGAGGCAAGGTGACACATATACGTATTAAAGGAGAAAGGAAAACGCACACAGCAAAAGCTATTAACACAAAGAGCAATGTTAGTTCAAGAGTGGGAGCTCTCACACAAACACACACACCCTGGCCACTGTCATGTATGAGGAAGAAACCGTATTTATTGACTTCATGAGTCAAGAGTCTGAATGACTCTGTGTGCATTTGTGTGGGTGTACAGATGTGTTTGTGTCGTGCAGGTAGACTGACAGCAGCATATTCCCTTCAAGGCCAGTCTGTATTGTTTGTCAGGTTGTGCTATTCAGCTTTGTACAAAGATGCTGAGATGAGGAGGAGAAGGGAGGGAGGGAGGGAGGGAGAGAGAACTCCTCCTCCTCCGTCCGTCCTTCCTCACTTCCACCTCTATCTTTTTATCTTCCACCTGTATTTGGAGGTCTGTCTTCACACTGGTCCTTATATGTTGACACAGATGTGTAGTCTGTGTGATGTCTTTGCTAATAGATGATTTGAGTTTTTCTCAGCCTGGATAGGAGAAGCACAGCCCTTCTCCCCTTCACTAAGCTGCGAGTCTGCAGGATGAGCTACACTAATAGAAGTCATGATAAAATAGAAAACGACTTTCTCCCTTTGTAAGTAGCTTCGTTATGAAATGACCAACATTACATCGATCATGAGATCACTTTACTTTACTCAATGGGACAGTTTAGTTTCTTGGAAAATATTCCTAATTGACTACTTGCAAAGACTTAGAGCACAAAGGCAAATATGAAGCTGCAGTTTGTACTTGGTTAGCTTAGCACAAAAACAAACAGGAGCATTAGCACCACGCAGGCAGGCTCCGCAGAGTTTTACTTTAGTTGCAATCAATAAAATCTTTTTAATTCCCAACCCTAGTCAGCACTGGATTTGAACTTGTCTCTGTCAGCCAGAGCTTTTCTGTATGAAATCTGAACCTCCCACAGTCCGAAGAGCTGCAGATGAAACTGACTGTAAACTGTTGAATTCTATAAAGCGTTTGGTCCAGACCTGATCTGTATGAAAAGTGCTTTGAGGTAACTTTGTTGTTCGTTATGTAAATAAAATTCGATTTGATTTGAGTGTCTTTGTGTGATCAAATCAATGACCGGGATCAGAGGATGATGGTCTTGGTCATTAAACAGCTGATGGTTTAAGATCTGAATGTGTGTGAGGTCTCACCTTGCCCCCGTAGTCCCTGCTGTCTCGGTCCAGTCGCAGCTCAGCGGTGTGTGCGTGGGACTGGGAGTGTGTGTTGGGAGTGTGTGCATTATGTGTGTGAGGAGTGTGTGTGTGAGGCAGCGGCAGAGGGAGGGCCGGGTGTGGAGCCAGAGGAGGTTTGGCAGCCAGCGGGTACTTCCTGCGGAGCTCCTCGGGCGCGTTGGGATGCAGAGCGCCGAGCAGCGCCGCGGCCGCTGCAGACACGGTGACGGGCAGGTGAGAGGTGGACAGGGGCAGGCGCTTAGGGGGCGGGTCACTAAGGTTGATCGGCTGCTGGTCCTCTGACGAAGAGGAAGAAGAAGTCGGCGTGCTAAAATCAAGTGGGGCGGGGCCACCGTTGCCATTGACAACCTCAGCTTCCCTGACGATGGTGCCGTCCATCACAGCGGAGGAGGGAGGGGTCAAGGCAGGCAGGCCGTTCCCACTACCACTCTCTGATGATGAATCATCTGTGGGAGGAGATGCAGAGACGGAGGTGAAGTTTTCAGCAGATTAACTCTGCAGACACAACAACAACAACAACAACAACACACCTACAGCCAAACAGCAGTCTGTGTGCTAACAAACATAAATCTACATACTAATTTAAATCTGTCAACACACGTGTAGGACTTCTGACATCAAACCAAGTGTCAACCCAGCATGACGTCACCCACTGGTTTGTCAAGTGATGTTTAGAAGCCTCCACTTTGTAAATATTTTTTTTGTTTTATTATTTGTTATGACGTTTTTGCAGGAAACGGGGAGAGAAAGAGGGAGACTGACATGTAGTAAATGGTCCATCTGGTTGGAGGTTGAACCGGCAACCTCCTGCTCAAGACGCAGTATGTACGTATGGTAGAGCCTCCGACCAATTAGCCATCATAGAAAATCCATCTTGTTTTTTTTAAACCAGTATAAACCATATTTGGAGGAGAAGGTGGAGCTGAAGAGGAGTGAGGCGTGGATCTGACCTGTCAGGCAGGTCACCGTGTCTGGTACAGTCATCAATCACATGGTGGCCATGCCCTAATGCATCCTCTGCTTTATGGTCTATTTTCCTGATAAACATCACGTTGTATTGAGGACTTGAAACTAGAGACTGAGCCCATAAACTCATTAGAAAAACATTTACTGAGCTAATAAATCAAGGGAGACGAAGGAACATTTTCACATAGACTTCAATACCAGTGGACTCCCCTGATGGTCATTAGATACAATGCAGGTTTAAGGTACTTCAGCACTGACTTCACTTTACAGACCCAGATTCTAGGTCCACTTTTATATACAGTCTGTGGACCATATACAGTGCGAGTAACTGTGGTGAAAAAGTCTATAACAAACAAACAAACTTCTGTCTAGTTTTCACTGCATCAACTTTCAGACATAAACCAGAGGAAAAAACTCCTATATGTGAATTGTGTGAATCAACCACTCCACACTGCTTTTATCTTTTTAAAGCCTTTTACTTCATCAGCTTCTATTTTACATTTGTCTTTGTAGATTTGATGTGATGTAGCTTTTACTTTGTACTCCTCTCTCTTTCATTTCTATCCTTCCTGTAAAAGCACTTTGCACCGTCTACATATAAATGAAATTTAGAGAAGTGTGAGTTTTTTTTTCCAGCAGTGAAAGCTCAGGTCTAGGACACAGTAACTGGATGAAAAAGAAAAACAAGAGTAAAGAAAAGAGTTAGCTTAGCAAAACCCCCCTTAAACGCTACATAGTACATACGCCGTCCTGCTACTATTTTTGTGATTGTTTTTGTTGCAGAAAGTGCATGTGACATATGATCAGTGTGTAGCTACAGCAAACACTCCCCTGATTACAGAGAGAGCTCTTATCCTGAATGAACTGGTCATTAACATTACAGATGTCATATGACAGCTGTTGGAGAAACTGTCCTACACACACACACACACACACACACACACACACACACACACACACACACACACACACACACACACACACACACACGCACACACACAGTATAGTCAGACTATCATGTCCTGGCTGTATTTAGCCCTGTAGGTGGCAGACTTCCCTCATGAAGCAGACACATCTTGAGCTCTTGCTCTTCATCCTAAACCACCTCAGCTCTCTGCTCCTGTTCTTCTTCACTGGTGGTGATGAGTGATGTGTTTGTCGGTTTGTGTAGAGGAGGAACAACACTCACCACGAACCACTACCTCAGAAAGCAGTCATCAACACCTCACTCTCACCGTGTCAAGAAAAGGAACAGGTTGTGTAGCAGGAATGTGGCGGCTGTGTTATAAGAGCTGCATTGTGAGTGTGTACTGTTGTGGGATGAGTGGAGCATGGCGGAGAGAGCAGTGTCTGTTTATTTGATTAAACCCATCCAGACCAGACAATAACTCAGTCATGACCCCTCTACCTCCCTCCTCATCATCAAACTCTTCCTCCTCCTGCTATAATGACCAGATGACATCATCATTATCACAACCAGAAACTTTTCACCTCGTGACAGAGAAGTTTGAGTCGGCCGCGTCTGCTCGAGCTCCTGCTCAGGTGTCCACCTGGCCGATCACATTTTGAACCACTGCTTCGAGTCAGTCAGTAAATCTCTGTCAAGCTGCCACAGTCCATCTGTCTACCTGTCTCAAATATTCACTGTAAACAACAGCAAGATTCAGTCTAAATCTAATGACTCACTGATGGAGCCTCTCTCACTTTGATTTCTGAGGCTGGACCATCAGCAAAGTCAAAGTCAGGGGGACAGAAACAGGATTTCAGTTTTACTGGAGTTCAATCCTTCAGTATTTCTTCCTGGAGCAGGTTCAACATCCCTTTTTTTTCACTCTCCGTCTCTCTGTGTGTCTCTTTTTCAGGCAGACAGGCTGCTAAATAAGTGATCATGGAATAAATGGTGTGTGCCAAGCAGGCAGGAGGGAGGGATGGATGGAGGGATGGATGGATGCCTGTCTGCCTGACTCCATGTCTATAGCCTCACACTGAAGCTGGTCTACAGACAGAGAGAGAGAGAGAGAGGAGGATAGAGAGACACAGACACATTTTATTCCAGTTTCACTCTAATTGACAGTTGAATTAGAGCTGCAGTTATATTCAGCATCAGAGACACGCGAACGATGTGAAGGTACATTTAGAGAAAGAGCTCCAATTGAGGATGATTGAAGGACAGACGCAAAAGAAGGAGGGGGGTCGAAACAAAAGAGGAAGAGGAGAGGCAGAGTGGAAGAGAAACTGCTGGATGGTAAGAAAAGAAAGTGATGTATAGAAAGAGGAAGAGAGAAGGGGATGAGGATGGTATTGACTGTGTCATTTGTTTGGCAGGGGAGGGAGGCAGAGATGGAGGGAGGGGTGGAGCCCAAACCGCTGCATTAAGAGAGGCAGAGATGGGTAGAGAGGTAAAGAGAGAGAGAGAGGGGAATACACTATCAGGAGAGGCACAGCCAGGCAGAAGGAAAGAGGTCAGGAGGGGGGTGGGAGGAGGAGGAGGTGGTGGTGGTGGTGGTGGAGGAGGGGATGGATGGAGGGGGTCATGGCTTGGGGGGTGGGGGCAGCAGGAGAGGAGAGAGGGGAGAGAGGAGAGGATGAGGGAGGATTGAGATGGGGGATGGGAGGGGGTGGAGAGAGCGAGGCAGAGGGACAAGCACGTGGAGAGATTTTTTTATTTTTATCTCTTTTCAGCTGCAGCTCTCACCCTCACCTTTACATTAACAGATCTCAGCATTGTATGTTTGTTTGCACTAGTGCTTATCATATTGTGTATTGGTGTGGTAATGTATTGTGTATATTTTGTGCTGTATTCCCTTCTTTACTGCTACACTTCCATCTTAAACATTGCACAGCCTTATTTGACTATATTGAGCTTAATTTTTAATTTAATTAATTTTTACGCAAATAAAGCATGAATTTCAATTTCAGGGACAGAGGGGGGAGCGGGGGGAGGAGCGAGGGAGATAGGGAGTGAAAAGGAAGCCTTGGGACCTGGAGGTAGAAAAGCATGGCAGAGTGTATTTATGAGTGTGTAAGGCGTATTCATGCGTGGAGGCGAAGGCCAACCTAATTCCTGCCGCCTCAACACAAACCCCCCCCACCCCCCCCGCAGAAAGACCACCGTCACCGTCTCTGCATGCCTCCATCCCTCCATCCCTCCCCGGCTGCACAGTGAGGAATCTCTGCTCCCCTCCTCCGCCTGCCTCCATCACCATCTATCCTCTGCTTTCTCTTCATTTTCCATCCACGCCTGCTGAGCCGGGAGCAGCCCTCTCTTTTCTCTCTCCTCATATTCTGAGTCACACGCATTCAGTCTCTTTCTTCTTCTGCTCTCACCTCTTCCTTCTGAGGTTAAACTACACGATTTCAGCAATTTAAGGTTTGATTTGATTTGATGACACGAGTGCTTCTAAACGCAGCCGGCAATGAAAGTAAACAACGTCTGCTCTCCTGTGAAGCAACTCTGCAGGCTCAGGATCAGCACTCGAAAGGCCAACTGTAAAACTGTTAAATCTGTTTCCCCACATGAGAGTCATGACACCAAGGTCCAGGAGTTATGACGCAAATAAAACACATTCATTCAGCCTCTCAGACGGGTGCCACACAATGCACTCATTCATGCACATGACTTTGTTCCACTCAGATATGGAAACTTGAATTAATGTGTAATAACATTCACAGCAGCTCCAGCATTTACACGCTCAGATCAGTGATCAGATCATTAACGTAACAGAATTTACACTGGATCATTTCACAGCTTCAGCTGTGAAACAAAACAAAACCTGGTCCAGAGTCGCACATGAAATCAGAGTTACAGCAACACAAGTTAAAACTCAAGTTAGTTCACTTTCGATAAAACAAGAACTAAAACCATCGACTCTTTATAAAAGTTGACGTAGCTGAAGTGTCTTAAACCTTCATTCTATGTAATGACCATCAGGGGGCGACTCCACTGGTTGTAAAAAGAAGTCAATCTGTATTGAAGTCTATGTGAAAATGGCCCTGCGTCTTACTTGATTTATTGAAACTGAGTCCAGCTGCTGATGCTGTCAGTAGATTTGTTCCTTTGAATGTGAAGCCTGCGCGTTCAGGACCTGATGACTGAGCAGGGTTCATGTCTCAAGGACACACTCAGGTGAGGCTAACATGACCCCCCCCCCCCCACTCTTATTCATTAGGTTTGTCTTTCCTTTTCCAACTCCTCTTTCACTCCCGCTCTCCTTCCACCACTCCCTCTCCTCCAGTCTCCAGGCAGCAGCAATGACTGTGATGTATGGCCCCGTTTAGTTTTTTGCTATGGTCCCTGAGGGGCAGCAGGGCACAGGAGGCACCCACTGTGTTTAAGAGGGCAAACATCTTCTCACGTCAAGGACACACACACACACACACACACACACACACACACACACACACACACACACACACACACACACACACACACACACACACACAGTTTAGTCCCCAGGTGAGTGAACCTGCAGCTAAAAGCCCCTGATCCCCCAGAGAGAAGCAGGACAGGTGGACCAAGACTTCTGCAGTCAATCATTGTTCAATCCACAGTCCACAGGGAGGAGGAGGGAGCTGCTGCATCAGCTGACCTGGCAACACACATCTCCATCACTACGTCAAAGTCCATGAACATGACTATGAGTGTGTGTCGCTGCGAGTGTGTCCAAGAGCAGGTGCATCTCTGCATGTTCCTGCATGTTGTGTTTTTGTGTTTACGGCATGTAAACTATCGTGTTTACCATCAAGCTGTTGGCTCGACGCGGTGCAGAGGGGGAGGTGAATAATGAGTGGGGCCTTTCACACGTTGTATACCGCACTCATCTCTGTCTCCTCAATTCTCTTCACTGTTGTTTGTTTAGGAAGGGACAAAAATCACCAGCAAAACGTCAACAAACTCAGCTTGTATGATTCATGAAAATGAATATATTTCACTCTGTTCTTCTATCGGTTTTAGATTTTATCTGAATCTAATGTGTTATAACCACAGACTATCCGATAACCATCAGGGGGCGAAGATATAATAATAAAATAAGAAATTCTTCAATACAACATGATGCTAATTTTTTCAATGATGGTCCCATTTAGGGGAAAATAGACCATAAAGCAGCGGATGAATTCGGGCAAGGCTACTGTGTGACTGACAGACTTGGAAGACTTCTCCTCCAAATATGGTTTCTTCTGATTTAAAAAAAAACAAAAAAAAAAACAAGACGGCTGCCAGCTAAATTACAAACTGGAGGCTTCAAAACAGCAGCGTGGGTGACGTCACGGTGAGCAGACACTTGGTTATACCAGGCTGAAGTTGCATGGATCAGCTGGTTCCTCCACAGAGATTCAGACACAGTTTTTTAAAAATGGACCCAGACTTTGAGATGTTTTAAACCTCCATAAAAAGCTGGCCAGTCAAGCTTTGGACAACTGCTGCTCCCATCAATCATCCGCATCCCAGGGAATCCTGTTCCCATTTAAGCTTCAGCAAAAGATTTGATCTGATTTATTTCTCTGGAAAGGGCTCAAACTGTTCGAAGTTTAATTCCCCATATCATTCACTATGCATCCTGTTACAACCCTGACACTGACTGCAGGCGAGGGCCAACATGTCTTTGATGAATGTTTCTCCTTTTTATTCAACACAATGCGCACCAAAGAGTCCCGTCAGACTTGTGGTTCATGGAGGGCGTCTGAACCCCTCATACCATCAAAGAAGAAAAACAGACATCAGCAGCCTCGAAGACCAGGAAGAGGAAAAAAAGACCCAACTTACACCGTCTACTCAATCTACTGCTGGTTTAATTACAAAGAATGATGGGAAAAACTCCATCATTCACCATCTATTGAACTCTCAGTCTTTTCACTTCATAGTAGCGACTGATGCTGCGACACCAACAATAAGATAAAGAAACTTGCTGCCACGCTGAGAGAGTAGTGAATAGCCTGCTGTGGCACAAATGGCGATTAGAGCTGATAGTACAGTCTGTGTGTTCATAAGTACAGATCCTTTGATAAACCACATCTGAATGCAGCTATTGAGCCCTGAGCACAGAACAGGACAAGGACACTGTCAGAGCACAGGGTTCAATTCACATTGAAAATCCCCGATGACACTGCAAGGCCCTCTGGAGGCAAGTGTCCACAGAAAGGCACGTGTCGAGTCAACTTTCAGTCACTTCCAATTAGAGACACGTCCGTGAACCAGAGAGCAGATTAATTAAAAAATGAGACATATATCACCTGAGTGGACGCTACCCACGTCTTAATCAATATGATTTAATAATCGTCACTAGATATTTTACATTTTAGCCGGGTGCTCTGGGGAGAACATAACAAATCAATGCCTCTGTTGTAGTGGTGGGGGGCAGTTTGTGCATTGACTTAAACAGAGCGAGCAGATTAAAAACCCAGGCATTAATTAAGCAGATTGTTTCTTTAATGCAGTGAAGGAATAAAGGCTGTGTAAACAGTGGCCCGAGGTGGGGTGGGGAGGACATATACCCCCGCTTACACTGGCAAACACACTGACTGCATCCCACTCGCCTCCATTTATTCCTCCTCTGCTGAGGCACAACTTTCCAGTTTCTCTCCACTGTGTCTTTCTCTGTCCGAGTCCTTTCACTTCCTTCACACTCAAGCGCTCCTTCAATCCTCCGCCGGCAGAATCCCATCAGTCGTCCTTCGGTGGTCGTAGTCACCAAGACGACAGCAAAGGAGGAGGTCACAACCTTTTCCTGAACCTAAACCGAGTAGCTTTTGAGCCTAAATCTCATTGTCTTTGTTACCATGACAACAAAAGTCCGATACAACCTGCCAGTACAGTCCTACAGGTCGGATCTGAGCACAGTGACAGCGTGAGCTTGTTCAGGTTGGTGAACCTGTTGATATTTCATTCAGCGCCTGATGGATTTTCATAAATAATAACTCAAGGATGCAGGGCCTCAACAGACACCCGATGGTTGCCGCTAGCAACCACACACAATCGCTACGTTTCGGTGAATAATGATTTATAATTGGAAATGTCAAGTTGTCGCCCTTTCTTGGTCCCACTACGACACACAATGTGTATGTATGGTGTGTGTGTGTGTGTGTATATGTGTATGTGTGTGTGCATATATTGCCCGTGTGAATAGAAAGGTTTGTCTGATTCAGCGTCAATCACGCAGCCGGCATCATATGACCCTGCTCTTCACCCAATGGGTGTGTGTGTGTGTGTGTGTGTGTGTATTCATGTGTGTGTGGGTGTGTATGTGTAGATTTTGTGCGTCACACAGTCACATGGTCGCACTGTATAGGACACAGCGGTGACCCCTGGGAGCAGCACTGCTCCACTGTGTCCTGGATAAACCTCTGGTCCTCACAGTGGATCATCTGTCTCTGAGACTGGAATTAATTTTCTCTAAGAACATTAATTCATTGGAAAACTTTTATGGTTTTCACTGTGAAGTCTTCCAATATTAATATGTGGCTGAGGTTAGATGGTTTTCATTTTATCGTGTAAATGGAAAATATCACAGGACAAAAAAAAAGAGACTCATTTTAGATTTGTAAAATGTTTAAACACCAGAGCTTCAATGCTTCATTTAAAACCACGGTGTTAACTGGAATAATTACGGTTACAGCTAATGTTTGTCAGCCAGCTCATGTCAAATTAACAATTATCTGAATTTAAAATATGCACATTGATGTTTGGCGTCTCAGCTCTGACCCTAATGAAAACACTGCGGAGGAGGACTCAGTTGGTGCTCCAGTGGCAAGCCACATTACTACCTGTTAATATGTAATGTAATAACTACGTGTTGTTTAGGTGTTTTTTTTGTGATTTGTCACGTACAATATGTGTTACAGTTGTGACTTAATAAAATTAACAGTAAACAGTAGGCTAGCATTAGCATACCCATTGTTACCTGAAATAAATTACAGTATGTTGACACACAGTCTGAAACAGAAGATTAAAGGTCCCATATCTGACATCTTCTAATTTTTTTTTTTGAATTGTTCGTATCCATAGGAAGATATATTTTATGGTTTCAAGAACCAAAAGCCATCTCAGTGTATTTTTACATCTCCTCTCTCAGGCTTCTCTCTGGAGCTCTGGTAACAACAGGTCAGTCAGTCACCCAATAAGAGGAGAGGATCTGAGCCTCTCTTCTGATTGGCTGACTGTTTTGTGACTCAGATAAAATACAGCAGATTTAAGGTAAACACCAAACTAAATCCTGCAAGGTTGGACAGTGGGACCAAGTGGGCACAGCTTTGATGCATGGCTGAGGGCGGTGACTGCTTTGTTGTGACATCACAAAGTTACAGAAATCCTGACAGCTGGTTTTAAGGCTCAGTCTCTAAATAGGCTGTGTGCATTTATCTATGGACTGAACACTTTAACACTTTCACAGTATTAATATAGAAACTAGACCTGCTTTATAATCAAAGAAAACATGGAGGTCTACCTCTTGACTATCTGGGACCTTTAAGATACTTGAGCAGGTTTTACAGTTGTGTTATGTTGCAATCCACAGTAAATAAAGCAGGGAAATGAGAATCGGACTCAGCAGCATGTTATTGATAATAATCAGAAATATTGCATATGGTGGGAAATGTAAGATATATAATTATCGGCTAAAGCTGAATCATTGCAGCATCAAAAACGGGAAAATACTGCTCTGTCTATACATAGAAGACTGGTGATCATACAGTAAAGATAAGTACCTCACTGAGTTGTCCTCTTTTCATTCCTCAGATCAGAAGGAAGAAGTGACCTGCTGTTTTAATTCAACTGTAAGTGAAGACTTCTATTGTTTTACTGCAGGATTCCAGCAGGAAGAAAGGGACACACACTTTTAACACAAACAGATATAAAATCACTCAAACAAATACACAACTTACCAAATTGCCTTATCTCATACCAAGAAAAAAAAAAAAAAAAAACAGAAGAGAACTGTGGGGCTTTATACATTTCTACAATTATCTGTCAGCTATTAAGAGCACTGAATCGATTTCAGTGTCATTAGCAGGCTGGGCGTTGTTGAGTGGACTGCAGAGGAGGAAGAAGAGGAGGAGGAGGATGAGCCAGAGGAACAGAAAGAGGAGAAAGAAATAAAAATAGGAGGATGAGTCGAGGATGACTGCAGGGGAAAAAGAGGACGAAGGATGAGGAGGAAAAGAAGACAGGAACAGTGGAAATCTGAGGAGGGATAAAATAAGGAAGAAGAGGGAATCAAGTGAGATGAAGAGGAAAGGAAGTGGGCAACAAGAAAAAAGAAGAGGAAGAGTAATTCAGAGAGAGAGGTAGAGAAGTGCGCAGATTAGAGGGTTAGAGGGTAGAGGGATGTACAAAAGAGCAGAGAGAGTAGAGAGTAGAGAGGGATGGATGGAGTGATGAATGGAGGGATGGAGAGGGAGAGAGAGGGAGGGTGGAAACTCTAATGGGTCGTCCCCTGTCGTTTTTCATTTGCGGCTTCACTACGCAGTGACAGCTAGAGGCTTTTTTGCCCCCCTCCCTCTCCTCAGAGGAGCTAACCTGAGCGAGAGTGGTAACAGATGCTAATTCCTTTACCCCCCCCCCTTCTCCTCTTCCTCCTCCGCCTTGGTCTCATATCCCAAGGGATGGAGAGCCAAAGGGAGGTTGGTTGCGGGAGAGAAGGAAGGAACGAGGTATGGGTGGTGGTGGTGGTGGGGGGCTGAATAAACCGGCGACTCCCCCGCGTGGGATTACAATGGATTATCCCGCTAAGACGCGGCACGAGCTGCTTGCTAAATCTGTGCCTGCCTGCCGCACCCCGCAACACACCGTATGGCCCTGCCCCGCCTGGCATCGTCATAGCAACGACCCTCGGAGTCCAGCCCACCCCTGAGCTGTTTTTACTCCTTCCTCCTCCTCTTAGTGGTGACTGCAGCCCCCTCACTGACAGGACCAGCTGGCAAACGGGAGCAGAAACACAGAACCCGGTTCGATGGTTCCTTCCGCCGCTTTAAGATTTTTATGATTTAGCTCTTTACTCAGGGAATAAAGTAGGTTTGGTGTCTGTCATGTTCTCTGGGTCTTTCTGCGCTGAACTTTAATGGTAATAATTGGGTTTTGACTGTGAGGAGCTTTCATGACATGCGCTCCACCAGGTGGACGACCCCGAGGATGCCCTGTTGGCCGTGTGCTGGTTCAGTCACACTGGTGACATGACGAGATATGGCCAGAGTTAGAGTAAGAGATCTAAGTATTCGGCCAGAATTTTGGATTAAAAATGAAATGAGAAATTAGCATGCTACCCCAAAACAGAAAACAGATGCTACGCTACAGCCCTGGCTGTGCTTTCTGCAAAGATGGCCGAAGTGCATAGAAAGTGATCCTTATCTCTGCTCCTGAGAAGAAACTTTCAACGACAAAGAAAAGAAGCGAAACACAATGAAGCAAATCACGGTGCAGCTCTCCACCACTGGAGACGGCTCTTGGCGAGAAAAGAGATGATCCGACTTTTCTTTTAATTTGTTGAGTAACATCCAACGTTGGCTCTTAAGCACAAACTGCACCAACAAACATTAAAAGATATTGATATGATGGTATTTATGTTGTCGACTCTTTGTTCTAGTGGTTTTGTAAAATTTTACGTTTTCCTGTCCATCTGTTGTCCAGCTGGTTGCATCAGTGACTTCAGGCTTATTTTATAACTATTGTATGGACCCAGTCGACTGATTGATCACTTCACCAGATTGTAACCACTTTATACAGTAAACAAACAGAGCCGACCCACACACACTACAGTCATGGTGTATAGGTGTATACCTAATGCCTATTTTTGTTAATGTTCATTTTTATGCCGCTTGTCACTATGTAAGTACTTCAGAGCAAAGTCATACCAGTCATTCCCTGTATGTGCACACATACTTAATAAATCCAATAAAGCAGATTTTGATTCTGGTTCACATTATTGTTAGATTGAGGTTAGACAGGATGGAGTAGATTATATATTATACCTCTAAGGTGGAAAGCGTGAGTGGAAACGTAGCCTGTATTTGATTGGCCGACAGGATGACCTTGGAGGAGATTCTGGCAGAAGTTGAGCCAGACTCAACTCAGTCCTGCTGTTTTTTTTCCTCTGCAGTGTCGCCTGCTGCGCTGGTCTGAACACAGCCTTAGACACAATCGACACTTTTCTCTTTAGAGCAGAAAATTCATCATTAAAACTATTTGCAAATATTGGTGCGTCTTGGCCTCAGATCCTTAAAGTGCCGTTTGAAAAGCTTAACAGAAAGAAATAGGAGATAACTGTGGTGTTTTGAAATTTGAATTTCATGATTATAAATGTAAATAGAAAATTTCTACAGCCATGGTACAGAAACGCTGCTGTAATCCATTATCAACCCACGTGCATACATACATTTACTTACACAGCAGGGATCATTTCCAGCTTCTAAAGCAACAAACAGAGCAATCAAGCACCTAAAGCTCCGAGTAACACGCTCCTGAAATACCAGATTTTTCTAAAAGTGGGGAAAGAGGAGAGCTGTGAAACACGAGGAGGAGGAAGAGGAGGGGGGGGATCTACGTGCCTATTCCTCCTGGACTTAAATACAGCAGCAGACAGGATGTGTGAATCCCCTAAAACGTCTGCATCGCTACACAGAATCAAGAAGAAGAGAGAGGAGGAGAATGTGAGTGAAGGAGTGTGTCCTGCAGAGTGTGTGTGTGTGTGTGTGTGTGTGTCCTCTAATGTCTTTGAGGTCTCCTGCCATCTCCAATGAGTTTGTGACACCCTGACAATCCACCTGCACTGAGCCTGCAGAGGGCCATCTGGACATCACACACACACACACACACACACACACACACACACACACACACACACACACACACACACACACACACACACACCCCTTCTCATTATGCATGTGCTCTCATCTAATCATATGACCAACCCACCCTCAGACCACACACCACATTTCAATGGACACACACTGGAGGCATCAGTCAGAAACAGTATCAGGACTTTAAAAACTCTGGGATTAAAAAGACGGAGGCAGCTGCAGATGGATGACGTCCCTGCAAAGAAGGAGAGAGAGACAGAGAGAGAGAGAGAGAGAGAGAGAGAGAGAGAGAGAGAGTAGAGTTTGCAAAGTGATAGCTAAAAAGCCTGATCAATTTGAGATAGTGATAGTTAAAGAAGGAAGCCTGGTCTCAGTACCCGTCTCCATACTGCAGCGGCTCACTGCAGAGGAAAACCAGATCCCCCTCCACACTCGTCATCTTTTAATCCGCTCTCTGCTCTTTTATTGTTGGATAATTTATGTGTCTTTATGAGCTTTAATAGGCCCTCATTTCATCCGTCCCTCAGCTCTTTGTCCTCCTTCCACTCCATCCACTCATCCACCTTGCTTCTCTTTCTCCTTTTGTTTTCATATTCAGGCCAACAACGAATGAAACTCCATTACTGATGTCTCACCCTGTCACATGCAAAGTAAAACACAGCAAGACGGGGGAGATGGAGGAAGCGGAGGAGAGGGGCCAGAAGATGGGAATAGAGGATGAAGGTTAAGGGAGAGGAGGAGGAAGAGTATCTAACATCAGGCAGAGCAGGAGCTGGCAGTGGGTTTAGGGGAGGAACAGGGTGTTCGGGGGGGGTCAAATCTGTCAATCACAGAGCTGCAGAAGTAGGGGAGCTGACACAGGATGGACAGGCGAGAAGATCTGCAATCAGTGTTTCAGTCCCACCGCCAGCTGAGCTGATCAACGCTGCTCAGATCCTCATTCAGTCTGTATCTGTCAGCTCACAGAGCTGTGGTTTACAGGTGCTCTGATCGCTGCGAAAGGTAACACCTTCTGATAGATGATCAAAAACTGACTGGATTGCCTCCTGCCGACTGACTGTTAGCCTATTAGTGACTCAACGCCAACTGAAGCGGACACAGAAAGTTTCCTGCAGCACGGCGAATAAATCTGACTAAAAGATCCCAAGGTGAGAAAATATCACAATTTTAAAGCTACAGTGGAGCAGACAGAGTGAGTCACCACCATGAAGCCTGAAATTTACTGCAGCCACAGTCACATCCACCCAGACTGACGGGAGAGTCCACCCACCTGATGTTTTATTCTGTCACAGACGAGTTGGAACAAACACGAAGTCGTGTCACGAAAAGGCAACTATGCTAACGCTCCACAGACGTGTCTTTGTGCTGTCATTAATATTGGGCGGGCTAAATGTTGCCTCTGTGCTGGTGTGTGTTTGTGTGGTGGGGAGACAGGCTCCTCAGTACAGAGGGGGGAGGTCGGGGGTGCAGAGGGTCCACATAGTAGAATAGGAGAATGGTACAGTCAGCAGAGGAGTAACAAAGACACTGCTGTCACAGCCTGGTACTGCTTATACACACACACACACACACACACACACACACACACACACACACACACACACACACACACACACACACACAAAGACACACTCCACATCCACTCCAACTGCCCTACCCCTTATCTATGTCTGCCTTTGCTCATGTGGACAACACTATTATGTCTCTACTCCCAACTCCAATTTACAGACACGCACACACACACACACTCAGGCAGGACACACCCAGACCAGCCACAAGAATCAGAAGTGAATAAGCCGGTCTGCTCTCTGCCATAACCCAAACAGATGAATAACAAATATTCAACATGCTAAAGGGTCACATAAAACGTAAATCATAATGGACATAATGGAAATCTGATGGACTGTTTGATACTTTGCTTTTCTAATCGCTTATTCTCATATTTTGTCACTAATCACTAATAGATATAATAAAAATACAATCAAAACATCAAAATGCAATGAAGTAGGAGCCCTGTTGGGTTAGATGGTCAGTGAGTTTTATTTTCTTGGCCAACTCCTTGGTCTGAAGAAGTTTGAGAAACAATGAGATAGAATCCAGACAGAATAACATCAGACTGTAAAAAGCTGAATAAAGTATAATAGTTAAACAGCTTTATTCTGAAGAGTAGCTGAAATACTGACAGTGTTACCAACAGGTTTTCAGGAATCCTTCCTGAATCTGAAACATTTCAAGTGACACTTAATATCTTCAGTAAATTATACTTAAAGGTCCATACAGTCTAAAGGTCGACCTCTATGTGGTCTTTGATTATAAAGCAGGTCTAGGTTCTATATGAATATAGTAAAAGTATCAAAGGTCTCAGTCCACAGGGAAACGCTCACAGCCTGTATTCAGAAACTGAGCCTTAAAACCAGCCGTCAGGACTTCTGTGACTTTGTGATGTCACAACACGAGTGGCTCAGAGCCTCTCGCCTCTTTGAGCAGATGTAAAACTTCATTTTGGTTCTTAAAACCAAACAAACTTACTTTCAGTGACTTATGGAAGCCCCAAAGCCGAGGTTTTCATTACATAGATTGAATTTTAAATTTTAAATTGAATTTTAAAACATATGTACATTGGGGACTATAATATAACATGACAGAGAAGATAGAAATCACTGTCAATGACTTAAAGACAAACCCACGGGAAGTTAATTGTCATGAACATCGGGACACAAACGACAAGTGGAGTTTCATCTACTTCAGATCATTGTTACTGATTAAAGGTCTGACCATTAAGTTGTGATGCTGAGTAAGAGCAGCAGGTTTTTCTTTCTTTCTTTCAGGTTCTAAGAAGTAAGAAGAAAAATATATTTTCTTATGTATAAAAAAAGTGTAAAATACGGGATGAGATATCCCCACATTACTGTATTTAAATAAACAACCAATTAAAGAAAACAAAAATGATGACATTATGATTTATCATCTTTCAATAACGGTTTTAGGATTGTGTTGTGTTTTAGTTATTTTCAGTTTTTTTCTATTTCACATGTAAAGTTTGTCTGATATATAAAAGTTAAATAAAAAAATAATGATATTGTTATTTACAGAAAATCACAATTAAGATTTCAGCTCTATTATATTTGAGTAAACCTGCACAGAAAATAAAACATTTTTGGTGGAGGCAGCGCTCCAAAGCAACGTCAACAACACGTGGAGGAAGTAGTAAATAAACTACATCAGCCCTCCACTGAGTCAATTACACAAACCCAGCGAGCCAAACGCTACGCAACACAACGTGCATGGGAAGCCCATGTCAGTTTTTTAAGCGATGATGAAATTCATCATCACAGCTGAGGAGGATAATGAGGTGAGATAATAGCTGTCATGCTGTAATCCAGAGTCAGCGCTCTGTGCAGCGCTGAGACGCAGGATCCGGGCAGTCAGTCAACAAGCTAATAGGATGGGACGAGCGCAACGCCAGCGAGCCACGATGCCAACATGACACAATGCAGCGCACAGGCTGCCCACAGGGGATGTGTGTACAGATACACACACATACAGCAGAGTTGATTTCCCCCTCTCTCTCTCTCTCACACACACACACTCTCCATCCCTTGCTGTTTGTTTCTCTCTCCATCCCTTCATGCCCTTTCACCCACTTCTCTGTTTAATTCACTGCTGTCCATCATCCCCGGCCGCCCCCCTGGGCTGATGCAGCTCCACAGGCTGATGGACGATGCTGCAGCTAGTGGGTCAGATGGGGAACAGGCCCGGAGCCTCTCTCCCAGGACAGAGGGGACAGTGTTCAGTGGTTCCCTGTAATCAAAAATATCTTCAGCTCCATGTTTTCTCTGACTCTAGTGGACGACTGGGCAGAGTCTGGCGATCAGCCGTCAGCCACAAACAGGTAGACGTGGACAACAAACTGGCAATACAAGGAAGAGATGGTTCATATTTCTGAGTGATTTAGTTTGAAAAAGGGGATGGAACACAAAGGACAGAGACACTACATGATGATGATGATGATGATGATGATGATGGTGGTGGTGATGTCTGTATATGCAACACTGTATCCCTGAGGTCATAGTGATAAAACTCTATGTAATGGTGATGACGCTCTTAGGTATAAATGTCTTAGGTCTGGACTGTTTAAAAAACCTACTAAATTTAATCTGTCAAATTTTGAAATGTAAAAACTTCATATGTGATTTTCATATATTTATTCATATACATTTCATATATGAAATTTTAAAATCATATTTTTTTTTTTATTGCAAAACGTTCATGCAAAATTTTAAGATCTGATCATCTGGATTTGAGGGTAAACTTAAGATGCAGTCAGACACAGCAGCTCAGAGGAGTGAATGAAAAAGCTTAGGCTGTGTGATCCCATGGCTTCCTCACACTGTGAAAGGAAAAAAGACGACGGCAGGAAGTAAAAGAGAGCAAAGGGGCATGAGGAGTAAAGAAGAATAGAGAGAGAGAGAGTTGGTTTGAAAATGGAGGGAGGGGAAAAGAGCGAGGGAGGGGACAGAGACACAGAGAGAACCAGACAGCTTGTTTACGCTCATTTGCTCTAAAATCACTCCATTGATTTCAGACGTGTCAACAAAACACATATGTAAATGTGGAAAGTGCAAAGACTGTAATTATCTACATTAACGGCATCAATTTTCAGCAATTATGATTAGCATACACATTCACAGTCCCATTTGTTATATAAATGTGGCCCTGCAGTTCTCAACTGTGCTGCCCTGATTCCTCTGTATCATTTACTGCTGTGGACTCAGCGTTAAACAGCTGCAGCCTAATGAGGGAAGAACAGGAAAACCCAACACGTGTCAAAATGGATCAAATATATAAACTGGAAATTTTTGGCTTCAGTCTGTTGGATGTGAAGGATCCATTTTGGTGAATAAAGCTGAACGTAAACAATAACATTCATTTACAATAATGGTGCCTTTAAACTGTTAGATTAGCCGCCTTTCATTTACTTTAATCTCAAAGATGTCACCTCATGAAACAGGATTTGACTCCAGTGTGAAAAAAGGCTTTTTTTACTTTTAAAATTTGTGCTGGGGACTATTTTCAGCGGTGGATTAATCTACATTTGGTGTTTTTGTGAGTATTTGTAGGCAGCAGGACTATTTAGGAATTAGATATATTTATATTTTTATATGTATGATATATATTTATGTTTTACACAGCCACAGTTTCAATGTTAAAACCAGAGCAACACAACTGTTTTCAGTATTAACTGAGCGAATTATAATGATTTTATTTTTAATTTTCTTCAAAGTAACGCTCACCACAGTTTGAATGGACTTCACTATGTCTGGTCTGCTGCCTTCCACACACCTGCCCTGCACTCGAATGAATCCATCATTGACTTGGCTTTTATTCATGAAGTGCTCCAACAAAACCTATAAACCAAAGATAGGGCTGCACGATATGCAAAATCAAAAATTAAAAAATAAAAAAAAATAATTAAATGATGATGCAATTTTTGTTGGGCTTTGTAGCAAATACACATGCACAACAAAAAACTGCAGCTCATGTGATTTGGATATTGCGATTATTTGTGCAGCCCTAATCACAACCTTAACACAGACCAGACTCATGTTGAGGCTCTGATAAAACCTCAGAGCGCCCAGTTTCCCATTTGTTGTCCAGTCATGGCTGCACAGAGCAGGTATCTCATGAAATCTTGATTCACAGAGATGAAGACGTTTGTCCACTGTGAGTTCGCGGCATCTTTCGGGTCCAGAACCTCCTCACGCTCGGGAAAAATTCCATGGTTGCATCTTTCTATGAACGCCGCAGGGACAGATTCATTATGTCACTCATTATCAGCAGCAGAGTTAATCCTTCTGATGGCAATCTCAAACTGAACAGATCAATCTCACTGTTTAATGAGATGTAATCCTCCTCCACCAATTCCCTCCTGTCACTCATAGAAACTAAAACCACACACACACACAGAAAAATCCTGCAGCAACACAAACACTTCACTCACACAAACGTTTTCCTTAAGAAAAAGAGGAACTTCATTTCATTATTATTCATTTATATTCTCAGGCATCAGATTCAGCTTTTCCAAAACTTTAAAGGAAATTCAAGGACTCAAAACCAACATTGTTTGGAGTAAAGTAAAGTTCTGTGAAGGCTCACAAGCTTAGAAATTAATAGAAAGTCATAGAAACATTCAGTATAAAATGTTCCACCAAAAGAGAAGCAGAGAGCTGAGGTTTATATTAAGTTTTTACATTTCTATTTCAAACTGCAAACTTTCAAGGATTTTTAATCCTCTTGGCAGAGCTGAGTGAGAGGAAGCAAAAAGGTGTTGAATCAGTGGGAACGTCTGAGGTGGTTCAAAACGCAGTGTGTGCAATCAAATGAATTTCATGCATACGAGATAAAATATATATATATATATATATATATATATATATATATTTTTTTTTTTTTTTTTAAAAGTACAGAAGATCTTCATTCTCTGTTCTGTGAAACTCAGAGCTGCTGTGCTGAGGCTTCGTCTCTCAGGAGAGGAGGAAGAGGAGGAGAGGAAATAGAAGATGGATTGGATATGAGCATCGTCTCTCTCTCTCACACACGCACACACACACATACACACACATACACACACACACACGCTCACAGCCACTCTCCTTCCTCTGATCGGAGTCAATTAATATTGCATCATGTGGGCAGCAGAGAGGAGAAGACAGTGGAAATAACCTGAGCCAACACACAGACGCGGCAGCTGGACGTTCACCTGCAGCCTCTCATCACTTCCTGTATATACCGACAACACTGTGGACACACAGCAGGAGACCAAACACGGAGTGCGTACAGCTCGTTTACGTCTGCAACAGCTCATGTATGTATTAAACAGACTGACACTAATGCATCGTAATCACATTGTCTGAGATACTGAGGACGTTTAATGAAATTTGGACATTTCTAACTCAATACACTAAAACTGGCAACATGATTCTCACTCACCTTATACACACATGTGCTTGTGCACCACCACAACAGATCTACACACAAGCTGCTCGACCGTAGGCGACATCTGCTAAATACTGGGCTCAAGTTGAAGGTTTCAGATTGTTCTGATGAAGTTTCCTCCTCTGACCTCTGACCTCTACCACTGCTTTGAGAGGGTGTGTTATGTTCTACATTTCAGTCAACAGATGCAACGTGATGAGAGAGAGACACAAAAAGAGTCAAAATACTTGACAAGCGTATGCTTGCATTATATCTAATGACCATCAGGGGGCGACTCCACTGGTTGTTAAAGAAGTCAGATTGTATTGAAGTCTATGGGAAAATGTCCCTACTTCTCCCTTGATTTATGAGCTCAGTAAACGTTTTCCTAATGAGTTTATGGTCTGAGTCTCTAGTTTCAAGTCTTCAATACAACACGATGTTCATTTTTTAAATGATGGTCCATTTAGAGGAAAATAGACCATAAAGCAGGGGATGAATTAGGGGGCGTGGCTACTGAATGATTAACAGACTATGCCGCACAATCAGGATAGAGGTTTATATATAGGAAACCACATATATATATATATATATATATATATATATATATATATAT
>CM076651.1:3176760-3222974 GCA_038496675.1 Rachycentron canadum
ATATATATATATATATATGTGGTTTCTTCTGGTTTCAAAAAAACAAGATGGCTGATGGACAAATTACAAACTGGAGGCTTCAAGACAGCACAGGGGGTGGTTTACACGGCCACTGTCTCATGATCTGTCCTCAGCCTCTCAGGATGAGTTGCTCAGTGGGACTGATTCATGTCTGGACGTGTTGCCTTACAGAAAATAAAAAATTTCAAATCAAGCAGAACTTCATTAGCTCTTCACTATAGAAATCAGTATTCTGTTTTGGTTTGTTTGGAGGAAATATTTCCACCTGCAAAACTAATTTAAGGCAAGTTTTTCTTCTTCTTCTTCTTCTAATGTTCAGATCTGCTGGAAAAAAGCTGCACTTACAGGAGACATTAAACTGTGACACGATGCTGAGCTGAGATGTGATGAGGAGAGTAGACATTATGGGCGTGGGACAGAGGGGAACAATGGGCCACTCCTTCTGGTCTGCATCAGGGAGGGAGGGGAGGAGAGGAGAGGAGAGGAGAGGAGGATGCAAAAGGCTCAGACTCCTCACTCCCTTGTGAGAAAAGGAGAAGAAACTGACCAGGCAGAAGTGAAGAATGGAAGAAAGAGCACAAGAAAAAATTAGTTTGAGAGATGAGGATGGAGAGAGAGAGAGAGAGAGAGAGCATGGATGTGAGTGTGTGGGTGAGAGGAGAGAGAGAGCTTGGACAAAGGAGGAACTGACAAACTGTGAGGCAGGAGAGAGGGGGATGGTGGGAAAGGATGAAGCGTTGTATAAAGTGATGCAGAGGGGGCGGAGCTTAGTGTATGTGTGTGTGCGTGCGTGCGTGCATATGTGTGTGTGTGTGTTTGTGCATATGTGTGGGTGCAGTATATTTCCCTATTTCCCAACTAAAAGCATTGACAGGTTGTTGTGCACATGGAAACATAGTGACTAGTCTTTACTGGCACACAATGCACGCACACACCATTATGTTTGAGTGGGCAACACACACACACACACACACACACACACACACAAAGGCACATTTACTGTACATACATACACAAACCCATGGATGTACAGTTACAAACAAGCCCACAGCTTTTATTATGAATGATGTTTTTGTTGTGTTGCTGCAGTACATGAAGTCAAATATTAAATCACACTAAGTTTTTACTGTGTACACATGTAAACACTCACACACTGAGCTTCATCACATCTTTTTAAATACTGTACAGACTAAAGATTATCCACATTCACTGATAAGAGTGAAAACCTGCAGTAATGTGACGTGTTTCCGACCTGCAGCCTCCACAGGGCTGTGCTGGTCTCAGTCCGTCTCCGGAGCTGCGTTCAACGCCTGGACACGAATCCAACAGAGTAAGTGTATTTCAAGATTATAGTATATTTCAAGACTTATTTTAAAGCAAACTCACAGGTCTGTTTTAATTAACCTTATCTGATCTTCATCCTTCTAAATTTCTCTCTTTCAAAGTTTTGTTGATGCTTTTTCCCCCATGACACTTGTTATTACTATTACTCATGGAGTTAAACTTATACACATCAAATTCTCAGTTTCTACTCTTATTTTGATATTATTCGAATTATTGCTTTTAATTTTATGTATAGTTTAGTGCTGTTAATTTTATGTATATTTTGAGTCTATTAGTTTGGTCAAGTTATTTTCTTGTACATTAATTTCAACATTACTTAGGTGGAGGCTTTAAATAAGACCACTTTTTGCATTTCCCTGCAATGCGTACTATTTGTTAACTTGTAATTTTCTGTGTATTTTAAATTGCATGAAAATAAAACTTTAAAAAAAAGATAATAGGTAATCTAAACCTCACTGATGTCACATCTCTCTCTCTGTCCAAATCATTTCAACAAAAAGACAGAAATAAACCCAAACTCACTCCAGGTTTGCCAGCAGTCAGTGTCTCTCAGTAAGTCAGTAAATTATTGAGCACTTTTCAAAACTGGGCTTACAAAGTGTTTCACACTTACACAAACAAAGCAGATGTGAGGAGAGAAGGGAGCGGTGATTAAAAGCTGCTTCATAATAACATAAAAATTCATCATATATTTTAATATTTGTACGTACACAAATTTTACTATGGCTATTTAATATATGATATAAACCTATATATTTATATACCCAGAGGATGTAATAATAATATAAGTGACATCTATGGCAGCATCACTCTTATGTGACATTTCTCTATGGGAGCCTTTAAGGCTCAGTCCGAGTCTGAACGAGTCTGTGGCCCTTTGCTGCATGTCTCCCTTATAATAAACTATTTGTGCCAGTGATCGACTCAAAACTGACTTCACAGAGATGAACGAGACACACAAATGCATCACTACATAAAACAATCCTCCAGCTTCGTCTCCAATAAAACTGACCCCGAACACTCTTCTTCTCCTCTTTATAAAGACAAACACCGACAGACTGAACGTGACATGACGCCGATTCTGTCAGAGCTGCAGACGGACCGACGCTGCTGCTCATGTTCAATGTTGTCCTGGGTGAGAAAAGCAGCTTTATGCAGAATGAGAGTGACTGAAGGGATGGGGTGGGGGGTGGGGAGGGGGAGGAAGGGGGTTTCCTGACATATTTAGGGTCGGAGGGACCACATGATTTTTCACAAGCGTGTAAAGACTCTACTTCCTCCAGCAGCCCAACAATTTTTTATGCCTCTCCTGCTCCTGTTCCCTCCGCCTTCATCATCTTCAGCCTTCTGGCTCTGCTCTTCCTTCCTTCCTCCTCCTCTCTTTCACCCACTCTCTCCATTCTCATTTACTCTCCCTCTCTTCTTTTCTCTGCCTCGCCCTTTTTTTCCTGCCCTCTCCATATTTCCACTTCAGCTCTCCCCGCTCCATCTGTTTCTTTCTCATTTCCCACCTCTCCTCTTCCTGCTCCATCTCTCCAATAATTTTTTGGCTTCCCTTCAGCTCTGCTCTTTTTCTCTCCCAATTTCCTCTCCCGCCTGCCCTCTCCTCCCTCCTTGTCTCCTCGTCTCCTCTCACTCTGCCCTCTCTTCCTCCTCTTGTGCTTCTGTGCAACCTTGAAGAAAATGGATTAGAGATGGAGAGGGAGGGGAGGGAGAGAGCGAGGGAGAGAATGTAGCTTTTGTGTTGAAATGCTCTTTCACAATGAGGTAACCAAACATGTGCACTCCTTTCTGTCCTTCTCTTCTTTTACTCTGACCTCCTCTCGCCTCCTCCCTCCAAGCTGTTAAACAACGCAGGTTTTAAAGTAGAGATGTGAATATATTGGAAACGCTGCTGAGAGAGAAAACAGTGATGAACATAGAGTGACTTATGTCAGCACTTATACTATGTTAAGTTATGCAGTCATTCCTCCATGACCATGTGTGTGTGTGTGTGTGTGTGTGTGTGTGTACTTCTATCTCTGTGAGGAAGTCTGAGCTTTGAACCCTGGGAGGACATGTTGGGACAATCACAACTCACAACTTAACGACCTCACGACTTGGTTTTAGAGTTCAGTTCAGAATCAGGTTTAAGTTAGGGTCAGTGAGTGTGAGTGTGAGTGTGTGTGTGTGTGTGTGTGTGTGTGTGTGTGTGTGTGTGTGTGTGTGTGTGTGTGTGTGGGTGTCTATTAATAGTAAGTGAAGTAAGCTGCTTGCAACAATCAGAGCCTGTAATGGTCAACACTGCCCTCATGACCTACTTTGCACACACTGCAGAACCGCACACATCAGGGAACATGGTGTGTGTGTGTGTGTGTGTGTGTGTGAGAGATATTAAGATAAAGTGCCATCTGTTGTCCACATCTCACTGTCAGTTAAGGCTTGTTCAAGGTTGCCTGTCTGTGTGTCTGACTGACATGTCGTCCTTCATTACCGACCCCGTCTCCTAGAAATCACATTTCTATCCAACTAAACTCAAACAGCCAACATGTCTCGGGGGGGACACGTGGTCTCAGGTCCGGTTCGTGTTCAGGGGTGAAGCTACACGTTCGTCACACGTTCGGTGTTTGGGTTGAAACAACGGGCACGACAGCCACACCAGGGACCGCGCAATTCAATGGAGGACGAAGATGGAGGAGCAATTAAAAACTCCTGCAGACGGGAGCCTCGTGGCTCAACTGATGGAGCATGTACCGTCAAGGCTTCGGCCTAAGAGCAGCTGCCTGGGTTCAGGTCTGACCCATGACTGCATGTCATCCCCTCTTACTCCCACTGCAGCTCTAAAAGAAAAAACTGAAAATAATTATTTATTTTATACATACATTTATCTGCAATGTTTCAAGGCCATTATGCAAATTAATTTGCGAGCATGATTTTTGAATTGCTACTTTGGATCCATTCATCCTTCCCATACAGACCTGTCTCCTCTGGGTTGAATATCAGTCACTGTGAACTGTTTTCTATGAGCCTCTGTGCCCCTCAGAACCCAAACAAAACCATAAAAAAAGTTTATTAATGCCACAGTCACGACAGCTGAGTATGATTCTGCAAGACTCATAAAAAATTTACATTTACACAAAAACAACTTGCAAATGTCCCCACTGTGGGAATAATAAAGTGGGAGTTTCTCATCCTATCTGAACAAATTCTCATCACGTTCATAGAAAATATGTGGCGATGTGGTTTAAATTAAAGCTGATGTTTAGTTGCATTCAAATTTCCAGGAAATAGGGTTGTTCTTACACACGGAGAGGCTGAAAATCAAACATTACCAGAGGTAGAGGTGGAAACACCTGTGTTTACCTCTCTGTAAGTGTAACTTGGGGTTTAATATCAGCTCATTTCACTTCAATTTTACTTTATGTATTATTGATGAAACGATCAGTTATTTCAAACACTGCAGCTGCTCTGGTTCCTGAATCCTGGTGCAAATTAAATGGTAAATTTACTATTAGTTTTGCTGTTTCACCTGAATATAATAAAACATAGACCTCAGTGATGGTGTTGAACATTAATAACAGACTTTCTTTACAATTCAAACACACCAGCTGCAAGACAAGACAAAACCACCTCCACTTAGCTCGAGGTGAAGAACTGCTGCCACTGAACGCATCCAAAACAATGCTTTCTTACACCTAATCTTAAAGCTTTAATGAGAAAGTGACATCCATATCCAGTTTATCTCTAAGTGTGTGTGTTATCTGTAGTGAATAGAGAGACACACACATATACACACAGCCTTGTCTGAAAATCACATTATCAGGATGATAAATAACGTAATACGGAGAGCAGTGTTTCCCCATGGCAATGTCTCCATGCTTTAACATACTGTAAATGTGTTTGTGTGTTAAAAGTAAATATTTCCATGTTTAGTGCCTCAGGATACAACACATGACATTAGAGTTGTGCGTCATTGTTGTTCAAAATAGTCATGATCCGATCTGCACCAGGGTTTGTAAATTGTTCATTGATCTTTTTTAAACATCCTATATTTGACTCTTCTTCTGTTTTATTTGAAGTGTTTTATCTATAACAAGATAAATTTGTGGTTTTAAGAACCAAAAACCACCTCAGTGTATATTTACATCTCCTCTCTCTGGAGCTCTGGTAACAACAGATCGGTCAGCCAATCAGAAGAGAGCATCTGAGCCTCTCTTCTGTTTTCTGAGTAAAAATACAGCAGATTTTATGTAAAACACTGAGAGAAACCAAATCCTGCAGATTGACTGGTTGCATGGTGGGTCCAGGTGGGCGGGGCTTTGGGGGCGTGGTTTAGGGGGTGTGACTGCTTGGTTGTGACATCGCAAAGTTACAGAAATCCTGACGGCTGGTTTTAAGGCTCAGTTTCTGAACACAGGCTGTGAGCATTTCTCTGTGGACTGAGACCTTTGATACGAACACAGTTTTAATATAGAACTTAGACCTGCTTTACAATCAAAGACCACATGGAGGTCTACCTTTAGACTGTATGGACCTTTAAAGTTGAATTTATATTGCTATATTGACACAGATTTGGGAGCTGCCTTGGACTGTGACAGATTGATAGTGGCTGCCTCCTGATAATAATATGGTCTATAGCACTGGTATCCACATTTATCTTCTAACCCTTTATAAAGTAAGAATTTCTCGTCCTGACTCCCTGGTCAAAATATTAGCTAGAGGGGAAGTTCAGATGAAGGCTGATATTTCTTTCTCAAGTTGTTTTCAAGATTTTTAGGATCCTAGTGAGATAAAACTCTTTTTAAGGAAAATGTAGCAGAAATAATTTTCCTTCTTTCGTACTTAGACTTCGTCCTCATGGCGATTTCACCTGTGCTCAGGTTTACAGGGGTCTGAACAGAGTGGCCTTTGGCAGCTCTTTAGCAGTGTTTTTATTTCACAGATTTGGTCCTTGAATATTTTCGGTTTTACCTCATGAAAGACATACTACACTGGATTATACACTATTTACCTTCAGCACCACTAAACTAGGTGACCTGAATTTGAACCTGCATTATAAGTCGACCTTCTTTCATTGCGTTTTTTTTTTTTTTTCTTTGCTCTCGTCAGAAAGAAGCTGAGGTTTATATTCTCATCATAAACCTCAGAGAAACGCTGCTGATTGCCACAGTACCAGAACAAGTCTGTATCCTGGGGGGTGGGGGTGGGGGTGGGGGTGGGGATGTGGATCAGGTCTAAATGACCTCCGAGCTTCTGTTTTGTGGAAACATTCACAGAAACAGGGAAACACACCATCTCCACTCCCACACCCAGCTTCTGTGTGTGTTGACTCACGGTGGATTAGGTTCGCTCTATGTTTTTGGGGTTAGCCATGAAACATTGATAGGGGGGTGAACTCTATGTAGGCCAGTGGGAGGAAGCGGCAGCTTTAATGTACTTTAATGTATTGTATGCTGCTCTGCTGGGGGACAGCGGGGACTCTGACAAGGACGTAAGACCATGACGGGGTTCGGTTTGGGAGCTAAACTGTCTCTCGGTTTTCTCTTCCCCTCTTTCTCTCTAATTAGTTTTCATGTAGCTCAATAATTTACTTGTTTTTTTGGAGATCGAGGGAGGAGGAGATCCACTCTCTTCCCAATTAAAATCTTTTTTTCTACTTTCACATTCTCCCCCCCGGCTTCTTGTCTCTTCATAGTTTCGCTTTCTCTTTGCCCCTCCCAGCATTCATCTACTCTCTCCCTTGATATTTTATCCATCAGGCAGTGTAAAGTGAATTCATATCAATGCTTTATGAAACTTCTGTAATGCAAGATAATTACTTCCTTACTGACAAGGTTCGTTCTTGAATGTATAATTCGGCAGCATCACTGCTGTATCTTTGCCGTGGAGTTGGTCTGTGTGTGTTTTTCATGTTTCCAAAGTGGAAGACGGATTTTCTTTACAAAGCAACACAAAATGCTGAGTTATGAGACTTTGAGGCGTCACACAAAGGCCTGAAGCCACCTGTGGTTAAATAGAACTGATCTGTTTTACTTTTTGATTGAAGCATATTGAATATTGATCAGAAAAATGTACTTGTTGAAGTTACAATTAGTGGGGGTGGGTTGTTGGTTTCAGAACTCCTGTAAAATCTGAATAATTTCCCTTGTGCTTCGTGTCGGCGTCAGGGCAGGTCGACGGTCTGTCAGTGTTGTTCCTTCCTTTCTGAAGTTTCCCTGACATGCATCATCTTCTCTTATTAATAACCACCATAACACCTTGAAAACTAAAGATTCCAGGACCAGTGAGATGGATATAAAGAGGAAACCTGACTGATTCACCATTCAATTTTTGTTTTACAGCTGCAGTTTGCAGGGTCTTGACCTGAATGACAGTGCTACTGTCCTGACTATAGACTGTGTGTGACTTAAGACCCGTAAACCTGCATCTATCTAATGACCGTCAGGGGGAGACTCCACTTATTGTAAAAAGAAGTCAGATTGCATTGAATGATTAAATGATGATCCAATTTAGAGGAAAATAGACCATAAAGCAGGGGATGAATTAAAGCGTGGTTACTGTGTGATTGACAGACTGCACCACCCAATCAGGATAGAGCACAGAGCAGGTCAGCTCCACCCCTCACTCCTCCTCAGCTCCACCTTCTCCTCCAAATGTGGTTTCTTCTGGTTTCAAAAAACCAAGATGGCCGACAGAGATATTAAAAAGTGGAGGCTTCAAAATGGCAGCTCACAAACCAATGGGTAACATCACTGTGGGCTGACACTTGGTTGTGATGTTGCGTTGTAAACTTTACTGACTGAATTAGTCGGTTAACATCCACTGAGGGTGCAAATTAACCATCATCATCATCATCATCATCATCTTGCCCATATTTCACACACGTGAACAGACATGTGATATAGCCATACACGCATGAACACACAACTCCTACTGTATAGTATTGTATATAATGTCACACACACACACACACACAGACATATGGGTGAGTGGGTCATTTATATAATTAAGCACAACTGTATGAATCCAACCACAACAACAGGCCTCCCTGTTCCCCTCGTCCTCCACATCTTCAAGCTTCAAGGAAAAACTCTGACATTGACAAATCATCTCATGGATCAATGAAACATTGTGAGGCGATAACACAAGCCTCCTCAGCTGTATTTCTAGGATGAAGTTCATCCTCTGTCCATGTAGTTCTGCCTTGACCTTCCAAGTCTGAAGACCTGCAGATTCACATGTCAAGCAGTTCTTGACATGTGATTTGCTTCTTCGTATGACAGTAAACTGTATTTTCTGGATTTCAGACAAATAAAGCTGTTTGAGGACGCCGACCTGCAATTCAGGAAACTTGCCATTTTTCACCATTTTCTGCTCAATTGATTCATCAGTAAAATAACTGTCAGATTAACTGAGAGTGACAGCCACGCCCTCATACGCACAAACCCTTGTTTTAGAGTTTTTCTCTGTTGTTGGTTGCTGGTCAGTTTTCATCCCTTTTCTACACAGCGCATAAAACAGGATGACACTTATGTCTCAGTGCAGCATGTAAACAGAAAACCACAGGTAAACTGTAAACTGTACCTACCCAACACTTCAAAGCTGCTGTATAAAGAAATAAATGTGTGTCACAGCTTTTCCTGCTGCTGCTTCATCAGCAGCTGATGGGGACTCAGTGTTACACAGCTTCATGAGCTTCCCCAGCACAGCCAGTGCAACTTTAACCATTTAAGACCAGACAAACTGAGATGCTAACCAGACACTCGAGGCTCAGGGTGAGAGGAGGAGGAGGAGGAGGAAGAGCCAGCATCACTGCTAACTATAGCTGAAGATTCACCTGATGCATCACTATCACTAAACCCTTTATTTCTCAGCCTTTGAAACTCAGAGACACAAAATAAAAACCACCAATAGTTATAATTATAAAAACAATAAACCTTGAAAAAGTTGAACTGAACTAAAAATGTGGTCAAAGTTTTCAGCCATATGCAATTTCTAAAGCAAAGCTAACGGTTTATATTAAAAACCAAAGGTTTAAGGTCTAAGATGGGTTTTATTTCATGTTTTTATCTGTTTGAGGATAAAAGTTTTAGTGGACAGTTTGATGTTTGGAGGCTGTTTTAACAGCTCAAAATACTTATCACATGCTTAAGGTGATATCTTCATATTTTGTCCACTTCACACTGATATAAAAAAAGAGAAAAGTTAAAAAAAAAAAAAAAATCGCAGAAGCAGTTTTTGCTTCCGGAGGAGGAAGAGGAGGAGGAGGAGGAGGAGGAGAGTCGGTTTTATGTGTCCGCTTTTGTTCCAAAACATAAACACGAGCGCAGACGGCAAACAGCGAGCGTCACGCAGTATGAGTATGATGCAGCAGATATTGCACATGTCCAGGATTTATTCAGCTCACAACGGCACCCGCTGACACTTTGGCATGCGATTTGTCTTTGGTGTAGAGTACAGGCTCGCTCTGCATCATCTCCTGAGAGGATACATGCCACGGAGCGCACCACAGCAGAGGAAAAAAAACAAGAGTTGCTGCTGCTACTTCTTATTCTACATCAGTATGTAAATCAGAGGTTTATCCAGCCAGCGGTCGGTGTATTCCTCTGACATATCCCCTCCTCGTCTCCCTGTTCATCCTCTCTCATCATCATTCTGTTTGTGTCTCTGTTCTCCACCTCTGCTGCTTCCTCCCTGTCATCATCCTGACTGCAGGTCTGTTTTCTGCTCTCCTTTTCCCCCTGATTTACACACTTTAAAAAAAAAAAATCCCATTTATCTTTTCTCATTAACTTAATGTAAATTTTGTTATTTCAAGTTAATTCATCTTAGAAATATGAGATGTTTTCACCTGAGGTCTTTTGACTTGAGATGATAAGAGTTCACTCAACTCATTAAATGTACATTTTCAAAACTAAGATCGTGTCGACTCAACTAGACACTTGTGAGAAATATATTTATGGTTAGAAGAACCAAAAACCATCTCAGTGTCGTTTTACATCTCCTCTCTCAGGCTTCTCTCTGGAGTCTGGTAACAACAGGCCAGTCAGTCAGCCAATCAGAGGAGAGGATCTGAGCCTCTCTTCTGATTGGCTGACTGTTAAGTGATTTAATAAAAATATCACAGATTTCAGGTAAACACTCAGAGATACCAAATCCTTGGATTTGGTTGGATGGTGGGTCCAGGTGGGCGGGGTTTGGGGTGTTGCTGAGGGCGGTGACTGCTTTGTTATGACATCACAAAGTTACTTAAGGGCTGACTGCTGGTTTTCTCTGTGGTTTGAGCACTTAGATAATTTCATTCATATCAAATTTGTTTGACTAGATTTGATATATATAACTTTCACAACAAATAGTTGACTTCAGTGCTTTTCTTTTTCACTCACTTCAGCACAGCTAAAATAATTAGAGTCGATTAATTAAACAGAAATCAACTGTTCCCAACAAAAGCTGTGAAAAAATGTCAAATATCCTCTAGTTCCAGCTTTTCATGTTAGAGGATCGCTGCTTTTATTTGTTTTAAGTTATTGTAAACTAAATATAACACATCATCATCAGTATTGTTTCACTATTTCACTGACAAAACCACAAATCCCTATAATAATGAGTAGATTAATAGATCCTCAGTTGTTCTGCCATGTTTTCCAATAAAAGATCATTGCTCTTCGTTGTCTCTCATACATGATGGTCATGTATTTGTCATCTTCCACCTCTGTTTTACCTCACACTCCCTGAATCACGTCTCTTTCTGTTCTTCTTCCCTCTTCCTCCCTTTTTAAAATTAAATCTTTAGTATTTTCTCCTTCCATCCATCTCACACCTTCTCTTCCATCCGTCCATCCATCCAATCCCACTTTCCTCCATATCTCTAACTTATCTCACTTGCTGCAGTGTGTGTGTGTGTGTGTGTGTGTGTGTGTCCTGCAGCTTGCGGCTGTGTCTGTGGCCTTGAGAGGTGAAAGACAATGCTGAAAGCCCCTCCCTGCCTCCCTCTCTGCCTCCCACACACACACACACACAGAGGGTACATGAGGAACACAAAGACCCAGACTGTAGAGCTGCTCTCCTCCTCGACCTCGCTCTCTGCACCACTCCCACACAAACACATTCCCCCAATAAGAGCCACAGAAACACACACCAACTCTCCGTGAAGCAATAACTGTCTCTGTATCACTTGCACCTCCCCGAGTTCCTGCATCTACCACCTGCCCCCTGGAGGAGTCCTGCATCTACTCCTAACTTCCCCCAGGAGCCACATACACCTCCACGATCCCCGGCTCTACCCAGTCTCCTGACGGCCCTAAACCAACTCTCATTAGCCCCCATCTTACCCCAGACCTGATGGATTTATCCCCAAACTCCACCACAGTTGTATGTCTTCCCTAAGAGCCTGTATCTGTCCCAGATGTGCAACCCTGTGTGTCCTCTCGAGCTTTATATATGTGCCTGACAGCCCCACAGGGCTCTGTATCAATCCATCTCACCCCAAGGTCCGGTGCCTCACCCTCACACGCCGATATCTATAGTAAACTCCCCCATCAACTCATCTATATTCCCACTGTTGCTGCTAGAGGAGCTGAACCCACTACTTTTGTGATGGACGGGGCTAGCTACTCAGGCTAAGTTAAGTTTTAGCCCCGTCCCCTTTCCGTTCTCCTCCCTCCTCGTCACGTTCGCTGTCCCAGTTAATGCAGTAAACAGGAGCTTTTTTAGCCTGTGATTCAGCTACAGCAGCGTTTTTCTAGCAGCCCCTCCCGCCCCTGACTTCATCCATCTCCAGTTAGAAGGAAAAGGCCTGTTTATAGACTATAGAAATTAACATTATTATTATTTCAACTAAAAAAAAAGTTACATACTGCAGCTTTAAACGCTCAGATTTTAGCATCTGTTGTTGGACAATTGTGATGATAAGTTGAAATAAATTTGGTTTTGGACTTTTTAGTTACAGAATCTGAAGTCACAGCTTAGGATGTTTTTTTAACCATGTTTTGAAATTTTAACAACTAAACAATTACTCAAGGAAAAAAAACAAAACAATCGGCAATAAATACAATAATTTATTGCAGGCCCATCTTTATAATAAATACTTATCTCTTAACTTAGTCAACTTAAAGTTGAGTGACAATAGGTTCATACTGATTAATATTTGAAAATATATGAGGCTGATGATGTTAACACATCAAATGTGGCTCAGCTGTCGTCCACTTTTATAATGATCACGATGCACGTTGTTTACATGTTTACTATCTAAAAGGTAAACACAAGCAGCAGTGGAAAGTCTTTTTTAATCACATCCCACAATAAGGTCTCGATAGTTAATTATCAATAATCAATAAAATAAGTCAATGTCGGCATCAGGCGTAAATTTACACACGTTTACCAAATCTGTGCACCAATATTTGATCACACCGTTTTCACCTAATGGAGTCACTCAGCGGAGAGTGAAGGAGACGTTTCCTTGACAACCATGTAGGGGTTACAGAGTACAGAATAACATAAGACATTATATAGAGTATATTTGCTGGTTATAGACACAGGATGGTTAACTGTAGTGCTGCTGGATCAGTGTTGAAGGAATAGCATGTTTTATCATAAAACAGAAGACAAGCAGCAGAAAAAAATGTGTCTTGATCAATAAATTATAACAGTTGTTTTCACACAGAGTTTTCAGAAAACTATTTTGTGTGCTTTATTGACTAGTGAAAGGTCGACACCCCCAATCTGATTCTGTTCCCTTCTTATGGCTGCAGGTTTGGTTATTATGGTTTACAGTGTTTTTATCTAAAAAATAATGAAACTAAAGATGTCCACTTTCAGTTTTTTCGTGTTCTCTGAGCTACTATCCCCCATTACAGCGAACAGAGTCTTTATTGAGTTACATATATAATTAGCTGAGGTTGAGCTGATTCTGGATATGTGGTGAAATTTTTAAAAATAAAAACACAAAGGAATTAAAAAACTGAAAAGTCTTAATGTGGCTCTAAAAGGTTAAAAATAAGCTCTGAAGTACATGAGCTTGAATAAATTGTTCTAAGTGATAAACGTCTTTAATATTTTTATTTGGTTTATGACTCGTGCTGAATGAAAGGTTTTGGTTGCGGTCAACTGACACCCGACAACTTGACGTGTGTTTGATCTTTATTGCTCAGGTACATTGTTGTGAAGGGCGGGTCACAGAAAACTCTCCTCGGGCCAAGGTTACGGGGTGATGGTACCTCCCTCCTATCTGTCTTCAACAGACAAGGCCAAGGACTGCCGTTCATAAAACACACTGCCCAGCCTCCTCCTGTGTGTGTGTGTTTGTGTGTGTGTGTGTTTGTGTGTGTTCGCCTCCAACACAAAGACAAACCAGAACCTTTCCTGTATTTATCTGACTCTTAAAATGTGTTTATATGTTTAACAACTAACTGAGTATCCTCCATTCTCTGAGGAGGCTGCTGCTTTAAAGACTTTAACATATCATACAATAATCATAATAAATGAATCAATTGATCAATCATTTAAGTCATTAAATCATTCAAATTACTTAAGTCACTACTTAAGTTGTTTTGTTATATTTTATTTATATATATATATATATATATATATTATTGTTTCATTGTCATCTTTTTATTGTGTTTGTGTGTGAGTGCATGTGTCCTGCTTTGTGTGTTTATAAAATCTGTTTTAACGGTAAATAAAGTGCAGTATTATTATTATTATTGTTATTATTTCTATTATATAATAATAATAACCTGTTATTATAAACAATAATTTATCATTATTATTGATGTTATTAATATTAATATTACTGCTACTTCTCCACCCTTTTAATGTCGCTGAAGTCTGAGGATCTGGATATCTGGATAGCAGGTTTTGTTGGAGAAAATAATCTTTATCTCTGTATTTTCAGCAATTTTTCTGATTCAACAATCAAGTGATTATTATTTAAATAATAAGTCATTATAGACACAAATGTAAGGAGTGTGTGTGTGTGCATGGAAGAGGGATCACCTCCTCCTTCCAGACATTTATACATATGGGTCTGAACACACACACACACACACACACACACACACACACACACACACACACACACACAAAATCACATGTAGGCATAAGGGAGGAAGAGGAAGAGGAGGCCGTGGTGAACGCTGGTGTGCTTTATTCTCTACTACGCTGCAGGACAATGACTTGCCCTTCACTCTGCTCAGCTTCGAAACCAGATAAATAAATAAATAACTGATGGAGGGAGAGAGAGGAAGACTAACCCTAAAAATAGAAGAATTGCACCAGAGTCCAGCTCCGTCTCATTCATCAGTGATAATAAAACAGAATTAGGACGAAGATGAACAAAGGAAACAAACCATCTCACAGATGTGGAGGAGGGAAAGTCCACGAGGGAGCATAAACAATTACAAAGTACCAGCAGCTCAGATTTAATCGATTGATGAGCCACAACAAGAGACTCATTAAAAAAACAATTACGTGTTTACTAATGTAAATGTTTTTAAAGGTAAGAATGAGATTCTTTAGACAGAGTCGTATCAGGGAGTCAAATGACCTGATGGTTTTATTTTGCCTTCTGGTTGTTGATGAGAAACTGAGAGCAGCAAAAACACTTATTTAGAATTGACTTTTCTTAATTATACAGATCATAAAATGTGATTTTTCTGCTTGTATATTAAATTCAAATATTTGTCCATGAACGTGGCAAAAACCTTTGATCACTGAGTTTAATTGTTTCTTTCAATCAATTCATAAAGTTACTGACGGCTGGTTTCAAGGCTCAGTTTCTGAACACAGGCTGTGAGATTTTGTCTGTGAACTGAGACCTTTGATACTTTCACTGTATTAATATAGGACCTAGACCTGCTTTATAATCAAAGAAGACATGGAGGTCTATCTCTCGACTGTACGGACCTTTAAGTTTGTCTAATTTGTTTACTTTGGTATTTAGTGCGAGAAAAGGTTTATTTAAAGACACAAATCCACCTCATTTGTTCCTTGACTCCAGGTCGACTGACTGTTGTTACAGACAGATTCAGAGCCCGGAGGTTGATGATCAGAAAAGTCCAGACTGACAGCTTTTAGCGCACAAGCACTTCCTGCTGGATGTGAATCAACAACATAAACAACCAAACAAACCACAGCACGTTACACAGATTACACATGTTTGAGTCTGAATATACAGAGAGGTATCAAGCTAATAGTGTTAGGACAGGATTTATCTACTGATGCTGCTAAAACCAACAGATGACAACTGTGTACGAGGTTTGTGTGTTCGCGAGTATGTGTGTGTGTGCATGTGTGTGTGTGTGTGTGAGTGTGTGTGTGTGCGTGTGTGCGTGATGGAAGGATAGCTACAGTATCTGAACTGCAGGTCAGTGATGTGTGCAACATGTGTGGATCGTAAACCTTCACAAATCTGTGTGTGTGCAAAAGTTTGTGTGTCGATCTTGTACGTCAACATGTGTAAAAGATGAAGCGCAAATCTAACCCTAGGTGTGTGTATGTGTGTCTGTGTGTGTGTCTGTGTGTATGTTTGTGTGTGTGTGTATGTGTGTCTGTGTGTGTGTCTGTGTGTGTGTGTGTGCGCATGTATAGAAAGGGGGAGGGCAATGAAAATGATAATTATTTTCAGGGTTTGATGGGTTTAGGTTTTGTGTGTGTGTTAAACTATGTGAAGGATTGAGGGCAGATGGGGTGATGGGTGGAAAAGGAGATGAACTAAGAGGAAACAGAGGAGGAGTGGAGGAGTTTGAGGCCATGGGTGGATGATAGAGAGATGGAGGGAAAGATGCGGACGCTCAGTGGGCCACATCGAGCTGAAGCTTAAACATCTGTGTGGTTTGGATTGGAGGGTTAGAGACCATCCACCCCTCCATCTCTGTAACATCTGTCTCATCCGGTCCACCTCCGGGGAAAGCCTCCACTCTTAACCTCCACCCACCCCTCCTCTGTTTGCTCCCCAGCTCCTGTCATCCGCTCTCTTTACCCTGTGTTATTCTGGTTCACCGATCTCTCTCACCTCCTCGCTCTGGTTTTACTCATGTAGCTTCTCACATCTTTGACTTAACTTGGACTCATTGTTTGACGAAGCTCCATAGAAACAGTTATAATCGGTTAAATCTCTGCTGTCCAATAGGATTCTGCCAATGGACGATGATGTCATCAGATTCGTTTTCCCATTTAATTGAATTGAAGTTTTAACTTTTTTTTTTGTTGACAGTTGTGGATTCAGAGTTGAGTTGACCTCAATGATGTTGTATTAACGTTTATAATGTAACTTATAAAAATATATAAATTTCTCATCCATTCACACCTCCAGGTAATTTAGAGTCAGTATCACCTTCATCACTGTGCTAACTACTGTAAAATGTAAATAATTAATACTTAATTTGTGATAGCAATTTAGTTTTAAACATTTTGTCATTCACCCTTTCTCTCTCTCTCTCTCTCTCATACAGGACCCTTTGTCACAATTTGTCACATTTTGAATAAACCACAACAGAAGAACACACGCACACAACTCAATTACATCACTCATATGCTAATTAGCGCTATACGTCACCTAGCAACAGTGAGCAACTTTTCCACTGAAAGAAGCATTTTCTCTTTTTCATTAAATAACAAGAAAACCTCCTGAGTGAGGCACTGGACAGGCTGTGTGGGCATGTTAGAGTCCAAGTCGGCCCTCTCACATTAACAACAGGATCCCCTCTGTGTTATCAGCTCCGTCAGGTCCTGCTGCACTGAGCTGCTCCTTCAGGTGCGGATCTGCCTCTTTATTTTATTGCACTGACTGAAAAGCCACTGCACATGTTTCTATCTGTGTGTGTGTGATGCTTTATGTTCCTGAGGAGGGGGCAGGCTGATAACCATGGGTACAAATTTCAGATTGGGACACATTTTATTGAGCAACCTTTGGATGCTCAACCCTCCAAACCATAAAACAACAAGAGAGAGCACACAATGACACACCCAAGGTCTTAAAAGCACCCCCCAATACACACACACACACAAAAGTGCAATGGCAAACACACACACCTTGGACCTTACAGGGTTTGTTAAAGTGGGTCAGTGGGGATGGCAGGAAAAGGGTGGAGGGTGAAGGATGTGGGGTGTGTGACACTCTTGACTCTCTGACAGGGAAAAACAAGGTGGTGGTGGTGGTGGTGGGGGCACTGCTCTGCTCTCAGCCCTCAAGAACAACACATTCTAGTCCACACAAACAAAGTTTTCTCAGACAACTCACGTCCGTCTCTATAAATCTGTAACTGCAGAGAAAAAAAAAAATCTCCAACTTTCCAGAATATCTTGCTCCGTCTGCTCTTTAACAATCGCCCCAGGCCTCCAGCTTCAACGTGGGCAGAAAAAGGTTTGGAGGGGACTCTCAACTTTTTCTGACTTTACTCTGTTGTCCTTTCAAAAGTTGTTTTCTGCTGACTGGTGTTGTACGATCGTGCACATTATCCTGTATGTGAGAGAGAAAGAGGAGCCTCAGAGCACGACCTGTTTTGTTTAGCTCTCTCTCTCTCTCTCTCTCTCTCTCTCTCTCTCGCTGTTTCATAGATACTCTAAGTGATAGTGCACAGACACAGCTGCTTATGTATCTCTCTCTCTCTATCCAAAATTTTCATCTAAAACCATGTAAAGCAGCAGGTAAGAAACAAACTAAGTGACATGTTCACAGCGAAGCACCCACATACAGCAGACAGCACCTCACTGACCTGGTCTCAGGGCGAGTGCGAACCATAAAAGTGAAGCCACTGCTGAAGAGCCTTAAACCTGCATTGAATCTAATGACCATCGGAGCCCCTGCATCATACTTCCACTAGCTCCCAGAGCACCTTTCACCCTGTGACACTCGCTCTATCAACACCACTCGTTTGGTGCAGGAGCTGCAATGAGGCCTGGGAATTTCAGCTGCTTCCCTAAGTCGACCTGAATGTGACTGCAAAAACTGACACAAACACAAAAGGCAGCCTCATCACTGAGATGAAGGGAAAGACAGAGGGTCACCAGTCTTTAGGATACATCATCTGGGAACCATGGCAACTGATACTGAATCATCTGGAGTCTCATTTCCCATCTTCCTGCTTCCTGATTGTCTCCATCGACGACTTGGACTTGTCACTTCCGGCTGTGAAAATTTCACCTGCTGCTGCTGCAAATGCACTTCATGTCATTTCCATAAACTACTGCATGTCACACAACAAAGTGGACAAAACACCACAGCCCATCACTGATTTGGTCTGTTACTCAGTACTTCCACAGTGGCGCTGAGAGTCTGAAACGCCGCAGAAAGAAGAGGCCGTGCTGATCTGAGAGCTTATCGAGTTTAGTAACACACTCGAGATTTGAGCCTCTCACAGCTCCAGACCTCATTACAGCCAGGCAGGAGGCTACTGCAAAGTCAACCAGCTAATTGCACTTATAACAGACACACACACACACACACAAACACACACAACAATATAGACAATATAAATATGTCAACAGGTTGTGCTCAGTCACAGCTGGTGCTCACTAGTGTAAGCAAAGCAAATTGTTGCTAGTTACCAGCCTCACTCCCTCTCTGTGTGTGTGTGTGTGTGTGTGTGTGTGTGTGTGTGTATCTGCTGAAGAGCCGTATAGAGGCTTTGTAATATTAATTGCACAGCCTTTTATTTGTTTGACTCTTGAAGGGTCGGTTATTAATAATTTAGCATCTACTGTACCCCCATGTAGTGAAGCACATCGTTCAAACACACACACACACACACACACACACACACACACACACACACACACACACACACACACAGCATATAATGTGCATTCAGTATAAGAGCATATATAAACATACATGTGTTTTTATATGCAGCTTGATGAGAGAATATCATGCAAAAACATGCAAACGCACAAAATAATGAATGTGCATATATCAAATACACATTTATGATGCAAAGAGCACAAATAAACATTAACAAACCCACACAACATTGGTTAAAAAACATAAAATCCAACAGTCTGCACAATGGAAATGTCACATGTTAATGCCTCTGTGCATTTTTAATGTTGTTTCCATTAAGTTGGACAGTGGTTATCACCACGAAGACCTCAGACTGTGTATGTGTGTGTGGTTGTGTGTGTGTGTGCACCAGCTAGTGAAATAAGGCATTTACATGAGAAATGCCCATACAACACTGTTGTCATCTAAAGTTCACTGTGCGCAGCAGACGCAGCATGTTACTGTCTGTTTAATGTGTTTTTAAAAACTTCACAAAGATCAGAATCAATCTAAAATATCCTTAATGGATTTAGTGGCGAGTCCAGTTGTACATTTCAGCTGGTGCCACAGTCAAAGGTCTGACAGAGAAAAAGAGACCTGAGTCCAGGTTCACATGAGTCTGACAAGGTACTTGAATGTCTCGGATTTTGTCGTAGCATTTACAAAGTGGGCTATGATGGGCAATGTCAAGAATATGAACATGACTAGAATATCTATGTTGAATATAAATGACCTTTGTTTGTCAGCTATTATGTCTCATGGATGAATGAATACAGTCATATCTGTGTCCTTATTGTATTGATCAACAGGTTAGGTTAGCATAATATGATGAATAATTATAATAATAATAATAATGCATTTTATTTGTAGGAGCCTTTCAAGGCACTCAAGGACACCCAACTATACACAATAAAAGATGAAGTGCATAAAACACAACAATGATTTCTTGAAGTGCTATATTGTAACACACTCTCTACTTGTCAGTGAGAAACTCAGATGTGTAAAAAGAACAAAAGAACCAAGTTAAAATGCTGCTACTAAAATATTTACATGAACCCAGAGGTAAACCCCAGTACTCCAGGATCATTATTAATAATTAGTGTTAACCTTCTTTAAGTGTCTTTATGGCCTTGTCTGTTTCAACACTAATATTTTTACAGTTTTGATTTAATTAACTTTATGTTGCTCGTTGTAGTTGCAGCTCTGACTTCATGCAGAATTACACACATATGTTGTAAACACTTATTTGTTTTTAATGTACAATTTGGATGACGGACAACGTGTCAGGACGTGTTCACACACACAGGAAGACGTGGCTGAATGCAGACAGACAAACAGGCAGCAGTCGGTCAGAGCTGCCATCAGGTGAACAGGCGGGAATTCAGCCAGGCTGCAGTCAATAAAGAGCTGAGTTTACCTCCCTGCCTGTCTCTCCCCTCAGGGACAACACACACACACACCTAACCATGTTGGTGTACACACACATCCCCACACAAGGAGGCTGCATGTCTAGAAATCTCTGCCACACTCACGTGTAGACTCAGTGTATACACAACACACACACATTGGTGCTGTAGGCCAGTGGCCCACATGGTTTAATGTGTTAAAGCAGTGCAGCAGAGGAAAGTAGGGCAGTGGAGAAACGAACGACAGGATGACTTTGATCCCCTTCCTCCTCCTCATCATCCACCAACCCCCTCACCCCTGCTACCCAGAGTTGAGTGGGGGGATGAAGAGAAGAGGGTCAGCGAGGAGGGAGAGGGTCTGAACTGCAGGATGGATGGAGGGATGGAGGTCAGGCATCCATCTGAATTAGAGGAAGAGAGAGGAGAGGAGGGAGCGCTGGATTAAATTATCCTCTCTGTCACTAGCAAACTGGATGTTACTGGACGAAGGCCAGCACACAGAGACGGACTCTCTCTCTCTCTTCAGAAATAAGAAACCAGAGCTCAGTTTTCACTCTGTCAGATTCCCCCTGAATCCAGGAGGGATGGTAACTATGCGTCTGCATTGGTTTATAATACATGAATCTGCTCCACAGGATTTATATCCAGAGTCAAAGTTTAGTTCAGTGCCAGTGCAGGAAGCTGCCTGCCCTTTATGTAGAGAGTTGGGGTTTGAAGGGTCAATATGTCAGACTTTCATTCAGGAGATCGGCTCCTGTCACAGTCCAAGCACCACAACATCACTCTACTGTCGGTAATTTACCATAACCACAGAGCCCAAGGCTTCTCCAGTATCAGTGTTTTGTCTGTCAGAGACAGAAACATTTGCCTTCTGTCTTTAGTGAGGTCAATATTTGGTCTAAGTATAATCTTAGTTTTCTGCAGAGATGTGCAAAAAATAAAAAATAAAAAATTAATTACCATATTGTTCTGCCTCAGTGGATCCCAAGTGTATTTTGGGTTGCGATCATGACCCCTCGTCACAGGTGACGCAGCACGTCTATAAACTGTGAGCAGGTCCCAGAAAGGTGACCTACCCCTCCCAGACTGTTTCATCTTAGTTGTATTTAAAGGTCTGAGGAGGTGAAACCGTTTCAGTCTTTCTCCAAGAACCAAGAAGTTCTGATTAGGAAACTTCCTGAAGATGCTGATTTTCTTATATTTCATATTCCAGCTCACAGAGAGCCCCGGTCTGCTCCGTGTTCAGTGTATATCAGCGATTAAATGTATTAAGTGACATCTCAAGATGTTGCTGCATTTTGACATATTTTGCTCCTGGGCATGACTGATTTTCAAGGCTTTTCGTGCAGAATCATGACCAAAGTTTCTGGTTTATAAAAAATAAACACATAATAATAGTTCAATGATGTGATGCATCAGCTGCTGCAGATTAATTTAGGTTTGTGCAGTTAAGAAGGATCCTTAAATGTGGCGTGTCCAAACCAAGTGTCAACCCTCTGTGACGTCACCCGTCGGTTTGACAGCTGCCGTTTTGAAGACCCCAGCATATTTGGAGGGGAAGGTGGAGCTGAGGAGGAGTGAGGGGTGGATCTGACCTGCTCTGGACTGTATCCTGATTGGGTGGTGCAGTCCATCAATCACTAAGTAGCCACGCCCCCTAATCCATCCCCTGCTTTATGGTATATTTTCCTCTAAATGGACCATCATTTAAAAAAAGGAACATCATGTTGTATTGAAGACTTGAAACTAGAGACTGAGACCATAAACTCATTAGGAAAACGTTTACTGAGCTAATGAATCAAGGGAGAAGTAGGGACATTTTCCCATAGACTTCAATATCAGTGGAGTCGCCCCCTGATGGTCATTAGATAGAATGAAGGTTTAAGGATCTTCAGCTTTGGCTTCATTTTACAGACCCGGTTTCGACGTCCACTTTTATGTGGTCTGTGGTATATACACAAAAACTACATGGTTATGTTTAGGGAGACATGGAGTGAGTTGCCACATCCACTTTCTTGACGTTATGGGACCTTCGTCGTCGTGGTTACAATAATAAATGCACAGTTAAGGCTGTGAAACAGTCGTGGATAAAAGACGCAACACTGATTGTTCGTTCCCAACTATCGCTCTTTGAACTGCATCCCCTGACTTCATCCTTTTCTCACGTCATATTTAATAATGCCACTGGAGGTAAACCATAACTATTGGCTTGTTTTGTTTTTTTTTTTTATTTATATTATATTTATGTAAAATTATCAAGCTGTCATTTTTCTCCGATGGACGACTTGGACGAGATGTAGCAGCGAGTGACGGAGTTCCTTTCTTGTGCCGAGTGCCCGCATTCATTCATACAGTGTATATCTGAGATCCTGCTTAAGGTCTTCTTTGGGATTAGCTGTATTCTCAGATAATACCACCAGATCCCACATTCTATTCAGTTTTTCTCGTAATAGAGATGATCTGGCTTACTGTAAAGGGGGCGCAATTTACATGATCCGCCCACTGAAGACGGTGTTGCTGAAGAATCCAAAATAATACCAAGATAATGTTGCATATCAAAGACAAGGGAAATAAAGTGGCCCCACAGATGAAAGGATGAGAAATGCACCTAAAGCTTACGAACAGTAAATTTCTGCATAAGCAAGTGTAAAATAATCTTCGGAGATCAGAATATGATCTGTGACCACATTCAAAAAACAGAGAGAAGTGCTGCAACCCAGCCTGTTAAATGATGGATGGATGGAGGTGGAGGGAAGGAGACAGAGAGGAGGTGGGGGGGATACAGGAGATAAGAGGAATGTCAGGATGAGAGTCCACTAATCTGTTTGACCCACTGTCTTTCTCTCTCCTCTCATCACTCCTACATTAGAGAGAAAGAGGGAAACTAGTTTTACTGGAACATGTGTAATATCAGTGGTCACAGACGACTGTATGTCAGCAGATCAATATATTGGCCAGTCTACCACCCGCCATTTTGTTCTTCTTGTTTCCATGCACTCCTCTTCTCTCTCTCCTTCCCACATGACGTCATCCTCCCTTTCGCCCTCTCTCCATTTCTTTCTACCGCTCCCTCTCCTCCCTCCCTCTCTTCAGTTTATCCCCCGTGGAGAGGACCTGTAATGTCATCTCCATTGCCTGACAAGCCCTCTTTATCACTCACCCTTCTCTGCAGAACAAGAGGCTCCAGGAGAAGGAAGCCTGGCACTTTGCTGTGCCGCAGCAGACGGGAGCCTCTCGGGCGGGGAGGTCAGCAGCACAGAGGGGATGTGGTGTGGATGTCTATAGAGCTGCACGGGGGGGTGAGAGGAGGCTCACTGGCCAGGATTGAGAGGCAGTGGAGGGGCCACTTCTAAAGAGCGCAGACCCTTGGAGCCAAAATGATGTGGAGAAGCACGCACACACACTCTCTCATACATGCCCACACACCCTCTCAGAAAGCTGCAGAATAAAACCGTCATGAAATGAGGCTATTGCAAGTGCAAGCAGGTCTGGTGACCCAGCTCCAGCTCGCCTGCCGGCCACAATGATCTCTGTTCAAGGTTGGATCCTGTAGCATCAGCTGAATGAATTCACAGCGACAGCTGGAGTCAGCTCTGGCTCTGGTTTCCACGAGCACTTCATTTCAAAAACCACATATCTTTCATTTTGAAAAGAACCAACTCAAATCAAACTGTCTCTGATGCTGGTTTCTTACTGAAGACACGGGAGCAAAATGCATCACATTAATTACAGTGAGATTCTCAGTCACAACTTCAGGACCAGAAAACGGGAGGCAACAGCTGTTTGCTCAGGTCCAGTTAAAATTTTTTAGCGAAGGATGAATGAGAAACCATGCTTGGTTTTTCGCAAAATTCAGCTTTGTGTTGTGAAGAAAGGGTGAAAACACTCAAACAAAACAGACCTCAGCAACTATAACAATTTACATCACACACAGATTCAGGTGCTGTAATTTAAAGCCATAGACCGTAGATAAAAGTAGACGTGGAGTCTGGGGCTTTAAAGTGAATCCAATGCTGAAGAACCTTAAACCTTCATTCTCTCTAATGACCATCAGGGGGCGACTCCACTGGTTGTAAAAAGAAGTCAGATTGTGTTGAAGTCTATGTGAAAATGTCCCTACTTCTACCTTGAGTTATTAGCTCAGTAAATGTTTTTCTAATGAGTTTATGGTCTCAGTCTCAAGTTTCAAGTCTTAAATACAACATGATGTCAATTTTTTAAATGATGGTCCATTTAGAGGAAGCCAGATAAACGCTTGGCCCTGGGGCCCCTGTAGGCCCCTCACATTGCTACATTTTTAAATAACAACTGTAAACCCCCTGAAAATTCTCTTTAAGAAACTATACAGTGACCTGCTGCTGCCCCAAAACCCCCCAAAGTGGGCCCATGATAATGATGATAATAGTTAGCCTCTACCCTTTGCCTGCATGTGAGGTGGTGAAGTGTTGTACCTGCCAATAGTCTGTGAGTGTGTCAGCAGACTGTGAGGCCACTGGCTGTTTTATGCAACTTTTAACACCATTTTTTTCCTGGACTCATCCGTCGGCCACCAGCCACAGGTTTCCAACTGTCAGTCTGACCACAATAAAAGCTTTTCACTTCAGTTGTCACTGTCAAGTTAAGTGGAGCAGAGAGAAAAAAAAAAAAAAAAACACAGTGGCGGTCAGAAGCTCTTAAAAGTGATTTACTGGCTGTTCTGAGCTGGACATGGACGTGCAAGTGTGTGTGTGTGTGTGTGTGTGCGTGTGTGTGTGTGCGTGCGTGTGTGTGTGTGAGTGTGTGTGTGCGTGTGTGTGTGTGGACCATCTGCTGTGCTGAAATGAGCTGCCTACTCCAGTTGAATGCCCTGACAGCTTGCTGGTTGGGAAAACACCCACCTGATATTAAGTCTGGGAGTCAGATCAACCACAAGCTCTTTGGCTGTGTGTTCAAACCGAGGCAACAGCAGCAGCAGCAGCAGCAGCAGCTCCTCCATCTCCTCCATCTCCTCACTGTCAGAGGTAAGAGCTGCTGCTGCCACCGCGACAAGCTCCCCACAGCACAGAGAGAGTGGAGGCTTTCAGCAAAACTTTTACTTTAAAAAGCTGGGCTAAAGCAGAGGAGAGAACATGACTGTGGTAATTAAAAAGCACCACTGAAGTTAAAGTAAACGTCAGTACAAGGGTCTGTCAGACTCATTTAAAACACCACTGCAAAAAGAAGTGTGTTCTGTGATAGCAACACATTTATCTGGACCAGACTCAAAGTAAATCATCATGTTTCCATTTTCAAAGAAATTAAATACAGACCCCAGGGAACCTTGAACATTTCCTGATCTAGCATCTGCCGAAAAACCAAACCTCAACCCAACCCGAGTGTTTCCCACATCGCGAACACTCCCGTGCATTAGGAAAGAGAGAGGAGACTCTGCCGAGCTCTCTTTCCTTCTGATTTAATTGAGCAGGGAAGGCACTTCAACTCTGCTTCTCTGCTCCTCTGAGTGTTGTGGCATTTGGACGCCTACAACCCTCCTCTGGCTTCTATATAAGGCAGAGGGAGCAGAGTGACCTTTTAATGACAGGGCCTTATACACACTGCCACCTACTGTACTCACACACACACACACACACACACACACACACACACACACACACACACACACACACACACACTCTCCAGCTGGACTCTGTCCCTCCACCCTCCCATGATGCCATCCTCTCCTACTACCTCATCTCATGCCAGCTTCTTTCTAACCAGCTTTCTTCCTCACCCCCGTCACCTGCTTCATCGCCCCCCACCCCCTGATTTCCATACCTCATTTATAGTCTCGCGTCTCTGTCGGTTCTTGTCTTTCGTTCAGCATCCTCTCGTCCCACACCTCCTCCCAGTAAATGGCATTTTTTTTCTATTTTTTATTTGTAAGTTATTTATTTATAACAGTGACACTAAGAGACAGAAAATTAAGGAGGGACTGAAACAACTGACTCTTAATGGTACATGCTCCACCAGGTGAGCCACCGGGGCGTTGCTATATAAAGCAAATGACATTTTTTCCACTTTACATCACCGATGGATCAGTGAGTCAGTCCATATCCACTTCTTTACCGTTGTGTTGTTAGCAGGGAGTGTCATTTCTGCTGCCTCTGTAGCCACACAACATAAACAGAAATAACAACATACCAGGAGACTGTTTTAATATCAGACTGTATTTACTTTGGCCGACTGGTGCAGCATCAGAAATTCCTCTTTAATCCAAACTAAACAACAAACTAGATTCGAGAGTATTTTCAGATCTGACACTCGACACACTGACCTGAATAAAAATGATTCATCTGAGCTGAGCTCAAATGAGCTGTGATGATTCATTCAATTGTCATAGAACATATTTATGTCAACATGTTAATGATGTGATGTATTTTCTTTTGTTTGTATTTTTTTAGTTTTACGCATGAATGTAGGAGTTCGAAGTAAGTTTGCACCTGTATCGCACAGGGGACACTTTATTATGTTGTACTCTGTTAACTTTAAGTTAGGATTTATTTATTTGGGTCTATTCATTCCTTGTTGGTATCAAGCCAAACACACTGGTGACGCTGTCAGTTAAATGAAAAATATGAGTCATTTTACACAGTAACATTGTTACTGTAGGAGGCTACGTATGCTGCGGCACGAAGGCAGCAGACACATTAAAGCCAGTATAATATACGGTATAATATTATACTTCTACTGTACGAGAACAATCATAAAAGTTAAAAAGCTAAAAATAATAAATCAAAAATAAGATAGAATAAGATAAATGCTGAGTCAAATGGATCAATATACGGAGAAGGAATATTTTACAGCTACGGTGATTTGGCAGCAATTTTAATGATCGATTAATGGATGATTGAATTTTTAAAGTAAAAATAATAAACTATAATTTGGCTCCAGATTTAATGGTGAGAAAATGTGTGTGTGTGTGTGAGAGAGAGAGAGAGAGAGAGAGAGAGAGACAGAGAGAGAGAGAGAGAGAGAGAGACAGAGTGAGAGAGAGAGAGAGACAGAGAGAGAGAGTGAGAGAGAGACAGAGAGACCGAGAGAGAGAGAGAGAGAGACAGAGAGAGAGAGAGAGAGAGAGAGAGAGACAGAGAGAGAGAGAGAGAGAGAGAGAGAGAGAGAGAGAGAGAGAGAAAGGTCTTGATGGAGATTGGTTGGAGCACTTACTCCCGCCTGGCACTGACCCATCAACTCAGCTCACATCAACACACACACACACACATCAACACACACACACACACACACACACACACACACACACACACACACACAGGCATGTTTTACTACATTATTGCTTTTGCACAGTAGCACTGTAAAGGAGTGGCAGAGAGACAACATGACACACACACACACACACACATACAGCATTGCAGTGGCATTCAAATATGCACAGGATTGGTCTCATAAACACACACATACACACACAGACACAGACACACACAGACACGCAGCCCACTTGTTACATTAGCAGGTAATTGCTGTATCCTTGCAGCATTATGAAACAATACGGCCGCCTTCAAAAGGGAGATCGAGAGAGAGAGGGAGAGAGAGAGAGAGCAGAGGAGTGTGAGAGAGGAGAAGTCAGGGAGACGGAGAGGAGATTGAGAGGCAGGTAGAAAGTGAGAACATGTGGGAGGACAGAGAGAAACAAAGAGACGCAGAGTGTCAGAGAAGAAGAAGAGTGACAGCTCAGTCCGAAGCGACACTGAGGGAGAGAGGAAACAAAGAGATCTGGAATCTGAGGTCCTTCCAAAACCAGCTCCAGTCAGAAAGACCACATTAATCCATCCTGCCTCATCATCATCATCATCACTGTTATTATTAGCGTTATTATTTTGTTTCTCTGAGGAGAAAACTGTTTAGTTTCTACTGCAAATAGACCGTCTACATCCTGTAGATCCTGAAGCCTTAAACCTGCATTCTGTCTAATGACCATCAGCAAAAGAAGTCAGACTGTATTGAAGTCTATGGGAAAATGTCCCTACTTCTCACTTGATTTATTACCTCAGTAAATGTTTTCATAATGAGTTTATGGTCTCGGTCTCTTGTTTCAAGTGTTTAATACATCGGTTTTTTAAATAATGAGAGCAAAATAAACCATAAAGCAGGGTATGGATTGGGGGCATGGCCACTGTTTGACTGACAAACTGGATAAGACTCAGCAACATGCCTGACAATCAGGATAGAGTCCAGGTGAGGTCAGATCCAGCACTCGCTCCTCCTCAGCTCCACCTTCTCCTCCAAATATGGTTTCTACTGGTTTCAAAAAACCAAGATGGCTGACGGCCAAATCACAAACTGGAGGCTTCAAAACAGCAGCTCACAAACCACTGGGTGACGTCGTGGAGGGTTGACATTTGACAGACACACACACAATTTGCTGCTTCTATAATATGTTCGTGATTGTGATCACCAAAATATGTGACCTCCAAATGAGACCATGTTTAAAATGTTCGTGCTAAATGAAAAAGAATGAGAAGTCACATGGGGCCCAGGAGTAGCTGTGATTGGTCAGTTCCTGCCTGTGTTCCTCTGCTCTCAGTGAATGAGAGACCTGAATCAATATCCAGTCGTATCAGAGCATGCCATCACTCCATGAAAGCACCACAAAGCCTGATAACATGTGGCACATCCAACTCCTCCGCCTGAGCCTTTTAAACAAGTACAAAAAGGCTTTCCTACAAATCTGGCCCAGTGGGAACAGATCTAATGATCATCTGAGTCTCAGGTCCTTCACGGGTTGAATCCAAAAACCGACAGCAGCAATAAAAACTGAACTTCACTCACCATCGTCCTCCTTGCTGTGTGCGTTCTGGGGGCTCTGGCGCACCATCCTCTCCCCTCGGCTGGGCGGGCTCAGGTCTGATGCTGCTCCCAGATCAGCTGCTAGCCATGTGGGCTCGCTCATCTCTGCCTCCTCCTCGCTGCTCAGTGAACTGTCATCCTGATGGGAGGAGAGGAGACAAGGAACTGGGTTTAGTCCTCATTATTTACATCACACTGAAGAGTAATCAGAGTGTATTAATACTGGACGTCACAGCTGATGGTTTTCTGCAGATCAGGATTACACCGTGAAAGAAGACTCAACAGACACGAGGCATTTAGCTTTCATTTGATCAATAGAGAAACACTGAGGGCAAATCAGCTTCAAGCACCAGATGGAAAGAGAATCGTATTTGAGCAGACCTGGCATTTTTAGACCTGTAGAGACTCAGAAAGGCACAAACATACACAAACACACACACACACACACACAGAAATGCTACCATTAGTGGCAATTCTGGCGAGAGCTAAAAGCCTTTTCCACGTCTGAGCAGAAATATGAGTGAAGCATCCTGTGAAGGTTTTGGGTGAGTGATGTGGGGGCTGCTGGTGGACTACTGAACAGTCAAAGTAAATATCCTGCAGTAAATCAACAATGCTGTTGAAGTTTGCTACTGAAGAATATTAATTAGATGTGATAAATAGAATTATGCTAATTACGTACAGTTAATGTACTTTATAAACAGATAAGCAGTGTTGATAAAAGTAGTAGTACCTCTAAAATCGTAATGATTCCCCTCCCTAATAGAGACACCCTGCTTCAAGCTCACAATTCATCTCAGGTTTCTTTTCCCAAAGGACACAACGTGTGCATACACCTCATATATCTAAAAAATATCTCATCATCTCGTCTCCGCCACTGCAACTTTGATCCTTGCTTCATCGCATCCACCATCCAGAGTCGATGGCTGCAACGTCTTTCTTTACAGCACATCATCCGAAGTCCAGATTGACACTTCCTGCCTTTGTGTGTGTGTTTCCGACTCCTTCGCTCCTCTGCCTCTGTGTTTGAGTTTGCATTGAGTCTTCATTCAATAGGTTTGACTGGAAGTAAACACGCAGAAGAAATCCTAGAAAGCAGAAAGACTCCCAATAATCTCTGAAACACTCTGTCGGTAAATTTGACTGATCTGAGCGGCTGCATAAATCCACCCAAACTCAGATTAGCCATGAATGAAACTGTGTTCACCCGCTGTTTTAAGCCATTTCTAATCTTTTTATTTACCGCTTTGTCAGTGTCGGCATCGGCGGGAGCAGCCGTGACAGCTGCTCCGCCGCTTTAACCCAAACATCAGAGGAAACCAGAAACACGAGGCAGAGCAGCGGCAGACAGGCAAATCAAAGACAACATGACAACTGGCTCTCAGTGTGCAGCACCTGCAGGCCTCGCTGGCAGCGCCGACATCACACTGAGATTCTTCTTCTAAACTCGGAGCTGTCCTCCTCATCCTCACAGACTCCACCTCTGCTCAGTCCAGACATGTGTACAGAAAGAGCTCAGCTCAATAAAAATTGAAACAGATTTAAGCTCCGTCAGTTTAGGGGCTAAGAGGAGTAGAGCAGGAACTTCTCTATTTCAAAACTTGGAAGATAAAGTGGAATGCAACAGTTTTTTGAGCTATTTTGTGCCTTTACTTTGAGGATAGTGTAGAGAGACAGGAAATGGGACAGAGAAGGGGAATGAAATCCAAGGAGGGGTCCGTCTCGACCAGGAATCGAACCAGGGCCTCATCTGCTCAGAGCATCTGTGCCCACATGGTACAAACCTTAACCACTGGGCTAATGGGTCGTGAATTTCATAATCTGCGACTGGAAACTGCAGACACAACAGAGATGTGTCCAAGAGAGTCGAAAGAGTTTCATCCCGATCCTGACGCTACAGGACTTCACTCAGGGTTTGCAGGAAAGTACCAGAAAAATCAGTTTGTGTGGGATGTCAACCCATCTGCCCACACCGACCTGCTGCTGATGCACTTTGTCTCTCTTTAAACTACATCACCTGATTTCCTGCTTTAATCACATGGTAAAATATGGCAGCTAGAGGTCTCCTAACAATAAAACGTAAACATGGGCCATAAAAAGCTGCTGCACAGACGATCATCATGGATTATTACATGTCACAGTCAGTGATCTGCTGCCAAAATGTGACAGTGTGACAATGTGGGACAGTGAAGGTTAGGAAATGTCGTTATTAGAGGAAATTATCACAAATAAGGTCAAAACTAGGCAACTTCATGCATTAATGGAAAAGATCCTGGTAACAGTTAAAAAAAAAAAACAAAAAAAAAACAGGGCGTTCATCAACTCGACCTTCACACCTTTACTTTCCACCTCCTGGCAAAAAGAGCACTGAACGTTGGCACCAGAGGACTCATCCAAAATGGACCTAATCCTGAGGGACTGTGGGCTGTCAGACCACATCATCATACATCTTCATCCCCAGCATTCACTTCAGTACGTCTAACACACACACACACACACACACACACACACACACACACACACACACACGCAAACATGAATGATCTTAGCAAAGACTTTAGTGACACTGCAGCTAAACCTGTGTCTTCATCGAGAGCTGTGACAGGACAGAGAGACAGACAGGTGGACTGACAGGTAGACAAACACGTATACAGGTAGAGAGACAGACTGACAGGTAGACAGGTAGAGAGACAGACTGACATGTAGACAGGTAGAGAGACAGACTGACAGGTAGACAGGTAGAGAGACAGACTGACAGGTAGACAGGTAGACGGACAGACTGACAGATAAATGACAATATGAGAGTGATGATGGCACAAAAAACACAAAACAAAGCTGAGAAAGCCAAAGCCAGATTTTCTGGTTCTTTTACATCCGTGTGATTCTTCACTCTGAACAGGACGACGATGCATAATTCAACAGTTCACATATGACAGTGGGAAAATGTTGAGCTGATGATTAGAGCTGCTCTGCTGCAGGAGGCTGAGTCGAGGAACGGCACACTGAGCAGAGCAGAGGCAAAGAAAACACACGCACACATAACAGCAGAATTAAAATAACAGACAGCTGTCTGTCATATATATAGTCCATTTATATTTATATGTATATACGGACACTTACAGCCCACAGACCAGTATCTCACTGTACGAATCAGCTGTTTACTACACCGACAAGAAAAACACCACTAAAACCTCTTCATGACAGCAGCATCAGCCGATCTCTGCTAAACCCAGAGCCTGTCCTGTCTCCTGATTTCATCCCGTCTGTCTTTCATGTGCTCAGAGTCTCTGTCCTTTTTACCTGGACACCCTCACCTCCCTGCTCTCCTTCCTGTCAGAGGATTATTCCTCTGAACCGATGGAAAATGGTAACCTTGAAAACATTCATCGTCAACTGAGGGTCAATCCTGTATTTTCCTGTCTCATTATGCTCAAGCAGCTCAGACTTACTGCAGAGTCTCTGTAAACCAGCATGACTCATTTACTTGATGCTGCTCAGAAGAAAATGAACAGGTACAGCCTCAACACATATATGCACACGTCAACAACAATAATAATAATAATAATAATAATAAGCACAATATCTGAAGTGATTCCCTTTCACTTGGAAACTGGAATGAAAACTTATATACAGGACATTTGTCTTTGAAATTTAAGTCCAGGGAAGAAGCTTAAATGGTACAAAGAAAAGGTTTAGATCCAAAACTGAAAGATGAAGAATATAAAAAACTTCAGGGATCAAGAAATTATCTGCACGAGGTGGAACAAACTGTCTTACTGCAGCCTCTAAAGTTTAAAACAATGCGACCTCCCAACATCCCTGTTAAGAACCTCAACGGTGTCGGGACGAACTTTATAGTCACCCGCCCCCATGATCCTGCTCAACACCTGCTGCTACATCATTATTACTATATTACATTATTACTTATTTTTACTGCCAACGTCGGAGACACACTGGATGCGAGGCGTGTGAGTCGCGGCTGCTGCTGCTGATCTGCTGTTCACACCAGCTGTGTCTCTGCTGCGTTGCTGCTGCTGCTGCTGCTGCTGCCAGCTCTATGTCTTTACATAGACTTTGCTGTCTTCACTTAAAATTAATTTCAGTTTTGTTTTTGACAGTGAACATCTCTAAAATGTGACTGCCTCCTCGTGCAGCCGCTGAGATGATTAGAAATATATATTTCTTTCATGTCTGTCACAGATATCAGATTCAGCCTCGACACAGACACAATAGCGGAAAGTGTAATATGTGTAATATTGCCCGTATGATTGAAAAATTAATGTCAACTGTCTTTTCTCTGTTTATTTATGTGCATCACATGTAAAAAAAAATAGGCAGCGTGTCCGCTCTAATCTGTTAAAATGGGCGCCAAAATGAAAACCAAGATGTTCCGCAGCCGCCACGCACGCAAGAAGCATCCAGGGTGTTTCCTGCACGAGACCTGTTATGAGAAGGTCTGGACCTGCTCTATCTGGAAAGTGAATTGAGATGATTATTATATGTTACATATTACATCTTGACTTTCCAAATGATATTTTATTTCAATTGTGGGAAGAACGTTACCATTAAAATCTAATACTACAGGGCCACTCTGCCGATGCAGGTATTACGATTGTCTCCTTTTACCTGGTGCAGTGGAAAGATAAGAGACCACAGAAAACATTTCACCACATATTGACTGTGGATTATTTTCAGCTGATCCCGATCAGAACAGTCTGGACTTCTGCAGCTTCACAGATTCTTATTCACAGTGTTTGGTGAGTGAAGCACAGAGCGAAGAGGTATATTTTCCTCTTTCTATTTATTTCAGACTGACACCTGTCTCTGCTTCTGGAAACCGGAAACACACACACACATTCAATTCTCCCAGCAGGCAGATTAGATTCAAACTGGAGATGGAAAGCTTTTACAAAGTGAACATCAATCACACTCAGACATACCTGACCTGCCTGGTAGTAAACTGCATGTAAACCACTGTCGGTTGAATCTGCTGCTGGGATGCAGTTTTAATAACATAAAGAGGTTGTGTTCAAGCTAAAGGAGGCTGTTACATTTGTCTTTGAATCAATAGAAAACTTTGCTTCTTACTTTCACTGCTCAATCAGTGAAAAAGGTGAAACACTACAGGAGATCCCAGTGTTTCTATTTCAAGAAATACACACACACACACACACACACACACACACGACTATCTCTGCAGCTCCTGTAGAGAGTCCATGTGGCAGCACTGACCCATATCTGTCTATTAAAGATGGTTCTAACAGGAGGAGTTTCCCTGGGCTCATCACACTGGATTAGCTTCCTCGCTGCAACCAGGCAGCGAGCCAGAACGACTGCACACACCAAAGAGGACGGGAGGCAGCCACACAGGTCTGTAAACAGCCGGAGCCGCAGCGTCATTAAACCGGAGAGGCGTCAATCCAGAGCGAGAGCCATAGATTCGTCGACACGCATCATCGAGCGGTCTTAAAAAAAAAAAAAAAAAAAAAAAGGCAGGATGCTGCAGAGAAGATGACACTCCTGCTGATGTCATTTTACATGATATAAAAGGCTTCATTTTCAGGTGATGGGTGGTTATGCAGAGCCTCTGTCAGACCCTCAGTGGATTTCATGATTTAGTGATTCATGAGATTCAGCGTTTCTAGTTTGTTCTTTCATAAAAATGACTTCCTCACACATCTGATGACAAGATGAAGGAGAAGATCCTGTTTCTGGTTCAGCCCTTGTCGTCTGTCAGGGTCTGAACCATAGACTTTATAAAAGTGGACGTAGACTCTGGGCCTGAAAAGTGAATCCAATGCTGAAGAGCCTTAAACCTTCATTCTCTCTAATGACCATCAGGGGGCGACTCCACTGGTTGTTAAAGAAGTCAGATTGTATTGAAGTCTATGGGAAAATGTCCCTACTTCTCCCTTGATTTATTAGCTCAGTAAACGTTTTCCTAATGAGTTTATGGTCTCAGTTTCTAGCTTCAAGTCTTCAATACAACATGAGGTTCATTTTTTAAATGTTGGTCCATTTAGAGGAAAATAGACCATAAAGCAGGGGATGGATTAGGGGGCGTGGCTACCTAGTGATCGACAGACTTCTCAGCTCCACCCCTCACTCCTCCTCAGCTCCACCTTCTCCTCCAAATATGGTTTCTTCTGGTTTACAAAAACAAGATGGCCGACAGTCAAATTACAAACTGGAGGCAGCAGCTGACAAATATCCCCGTCTCATAACAGTAGACCTGCAGATGGCCTCCATCTGGTCAGATTATCAAAAACAAGACAATCTGATTATCCCTCACACTTTATGCACAGGTTGGTCAGGTGTCCCTGTCCCCTTTCTATGATCAATGAAATCAGACTGAAAAGAGTCTGACAACAGCTCCTCCAAACACATATATGTGTAGGAGGCTTCAAAGGAGACGCTTCTCGTTCAATTTGAATTCAATGGCAGCATCCCCTGTTGAAGTGCATTTGCTTTGCTTTGCTTGTGGTTGAAGTAGAGAAAAGTTTATTTTTAACAAGTTGATTTCCTGTTGACTTCCCTCGGGCAGAGCATCAACAGCCAGCGACTCTGCATCAAGCCTTAACACAACACATGTATGTGAGTGCTCAGTCAAACCTCAACACAAACAACATTTACTGTCCCCTGGATGACTTTAGGGCTGCAGTGATTATTTTCTCAATTAATCCTGAACAGCTATAAAACACCAGAAAACCCTGAAAATGCAAATCACATCATTTCCCCCCCAAGTCTCTGCCAACATCTTCAAATGTCTTTCGTCCAACCAACAGTCCAAAACTAGAGACAATTATTCTACAATAAAGGATGAGCAGCAAACTATTCCACTACTTGATTAATTATAATCACAGCAGCTTCAAACACATCTGTCACATCAGTTTTCTCCTCATTTACTCAACTAGAAAAACATTTTTCCCCAGTGTTGTTCATTCAAGTCGACACAGATTTTGTACCGATTTTGTAGAGCATGCTGGGAAAGTTTTACTGGTAATCATCAATACACTTATTGGTTTATTGTTATTTTTAGTGTAATTTCGTGTTTTATTTCTTCTGACTGACGCCACTGGACCGAACATGAATCACCTGCGATACTCAGAGGAGGCGCAGCTTCAGGTTTATGGGTTATTATTATTATTCAAAAGGGAATCAGTTCATAATTAAGGCCACTGAAATTTAAGCATCTTAAATACAGAACCCAAGACACGAGGAGCAGGACTGAGCTAAAATGACTTCACAGCTGAGTGTAGAAAACATGGCCAACCTGGGCGCTAGATTTCTAGGGCTGAGATTGAAAAGGCTCCAGATGTGGAAGTTTGCGAGCGACACTGTGAACCTGCGATGTGTGATGTTAATCAGCTCCGAGCCTCTTCTGAGGCCTTTAACTCACCGCAGCCCTGAGAATGAATCCACTCTGGCGAATGATCAAATGGGACCATATTTTAATCTGCTCTTAATTCATTTTCAATTACTATCATCACCAGTGCTCGTTACCTCATTTTCAATTACCGCATAATCTTGGCGCTGTAATCACTGGTGAGCCTAAGACTCTTTGTTGTGGCGCTGGAGGACCAAAGAACAGAGGACTGGTATTAGAGCCGTGGAAGCTATCTGATGGTGAATTTGTCTGACTTCACTCTTCATAAAGACTCTTGGAAAATGAGCTGATGAAGTCATGAGGAGGCCGATGTGAACGGCGCCTCATTTCTCAGGCGGCGTGCCGTCACGTGGTTTCTGACATGTTGAAGTCGTTCTTTTTCTTCCTGTCACATTGTAGAGAAGACTTTTCTCAGTATTGTGTGTGTGACATGTCCCTCCATTACCATGAACACACACACACACACACACACACACACACACACACACACACACACACTGCAGTTTAATCAAGCTGAAAACCTCTTGCACCAAACTGCTGCCTTCACATATTCACCAGAGTGTGGATTAATCCGACGCCCAACAAATGCACCACGTTGAAATTACTGAGCGGTCACATCTTCAGTAGCTGAGAGCGACAGACGAGGTGAGAGACGGCCATCGCTGCAGCCGGACCAATCACCCGCCTCCATCTTCAGTTACTGTTTCTGAACACGTTTAAACGTCACAAAAACACACACACCTCAACTACATCTCACACACACACACACACACACACACACACACACACACACACAGGAGAGTTTTCTGGATGGGTGGGGCAGTGTGTCTGTGAGAGAGAGGTTTCATGTCGGCGTCTTAAAACAATTACATGATGAACCGCGTTACAAATGCAAATGAACTGTAGTGTTTATTACAACTGTAGTTTAACTGTAGTATTTCTTATAATGCAGTATTTCTCATGCTGATTATCACCTGGTCAGTTAGGTGTTATCTTACTGTTCGTCTGTTGTTCACCTGCTCTCAGAGGAAGACCACCCCTCCACCCCTCCAACCTCCACCCTGCTTCATTTCCCCCAGTCAGGCAAACTGAGGAGCTGAAAGTCTCTTCTTCTATGTGTGTGTGTTGTTTATTAATGGTCTCAGTAATGAGCTGTCCTCATCTGCATACAGATGAACAGCAGTGTTCCTGCCTCGTAGATTAACACACAAACAGCATTTGGAGCAAAGGGACCAACTCAATAACACACTTTAATCTCTCTCTCTGACTCTCTCTCTCTCTCTCTACATTTGTATTTGCTTCTGTCTTTGTCTAAAGAGAATTAATTACGGAGCATATGCAGATGGACTTTATGTATGCAGAGACACACACTCCTCAAACGGTGTGATGCAGCAACAGTGTTGAGATAAGAGATAGGCTTCAAAGTTCTTTGTTAAATTACTTTGTTGATTAATTTAAATGTGAGACATGAGATCAGACTTGATCAATTTGTCCTGATACACGTTGACTCATTCAGATGCTGCAGCAGTTTCACTTTGTAAACCTACAAACAGCCAAACTAAAGCAGTTGAAACTAATAAGTGTTGTTCTCTGAGCTCTGGAAGCCACACCACACAGCCATGATGATGATGATGATGATGATGACTGTGGTGAAGAGGTGCAAAGCAGTAAAGTGAAACCAAGATGAATAATTAACAGCTGCTTTTCTGCTGTTATTTGCTGTATATGCTGTTGTCTATTTTTACCAGAGTGAAGGTGAGATGAGCAACAAAGGAGAAGATTTTTTAGAACAGAACAAGACGACAAGAGGGGGAAGAAGAAGAGGAAGAGGAGGAAGGAGAGGTCAGTGACTGTATGTCCCCTACACCCCAACAAACGTGGTGTTTCTCTCGAAGCCAGGAGAGCAGATGGTGAAGGGAAAGATGGGAGGAGCCGCGAGGAGGGAAGAGGAAGAATAAGAAGAACAGGGGGGAGAGGCTGAATTCATGGAGGGGAAGAAGGTGAGGAAGATGAAGAGAAGATGTGGAGCAGCAGAAGGAGAAAACTGCCAAAGGACAAATAAGTGAAGGAGGAGACATAGATGAGAAGTTGTAGCCAGTGGAGCAGAAGAAGAAGAAAAAAGAGAGAGACGGGTCAAGAGAGTGACAAGGGAAGAGAAAGAAGAAGAAACAGAAAAAGTGAAGGTGGTGGAAACTGCGGATGGACCATGTCCTCATGTCTGACTGTAGGTCCTCGTATCTGACTGTAGGTCCTCATGTCTGAGTGTAGGTCCTCGTATCTGACTGTAGGTTCTTATATCTGACTGTAGGTCCTCGTATCTGACTGTAGGTCCTTGTATCTGACTGTAGGTTCTTATATCTGACTGTAGGTCCTTATATCTGACTGTAGGTCCTTGTATCTGACTGTAGGTCCTTATATCTGACTGTAGGTCCTCGTATCTGACTGTAGGCCCTCGTATCTGACTGTAGGTCCTTGTATCTGACTGTAGGTCCTTATAGTAGTTTATATAAAAATCATATTTTATTTTTTTTTTTTTTTAACAAGTTGTGCTGCTCCACAAACCCCTTGACAGAAGTATACGGACGCCTGGATACAGATCATCGCTCTAAAAGTGGAGCATGACACGGCTGCAGATTACTATGTGTGTTTGTGTGTGTGTGTGTGTGTGTGTGTGTGTGTGTGTGTGTGTGTGTGTGTGTGTTTCCAGAGCCGGATCTGGTCCTATGGCATTGCTAAGCTAATCAGGTTAGCTACCGGACAGACGGAAGGAAACATCTTTTTCTCTGTGCTCATCTCCTCTCTTCCATTCACACCTTCCTCCCCCATCTCCTCATTCCTCTCCTCCCGCTCTCCTCCATCATGTCCTCTCTCCTTATTTCCTTCTGTTCTGTTCCCCTCGCTCTTTTCTGCTCTCCTCCCCCATCAAGCTCCTCCGATGTCATCGACACATCATCGCAGGAAACCGGATTTCTCCCAGGATTTTTCTCCCCACCTCTCCCTCATTCACTCCCAAACACATACGGACGGTGACTTGACGAAGGTCAGTGCAGACATATCACTAAATACCTCCTAATATTTCTCCACAGCAAGTAGAAACAGCAGCTCTATTGGAAATGCCTTTTCATGAGTTAATTAGACATTTCCAGGCATTTTGTCCAGTTTCTGATCTGCTCCACAGCAACATATCAAACCTCCGGCTTCAAGCCTCTGAAGTTTCCCTCTGTAAAAAGTAGTAATCTCCCGCCTTCTGCTCTGGCGTCCCCACAGACAGAGCCACCAGAGGGTTGTGAAGCCTCTCTACCAACACAAGCTACACAGAGATGTGACGTTTCACTGGAGAAGCACAGAATCGGCCGAATGTGATTATTGCGTATATGGGGAAACGCTGAAAATCTCTCAATATACTGTGATGATTAAATGCAGCACAGGCTATGCTCATTAACTCAAAACCCAATACCTTGGGGTCTGATAAAAGTGTATTTGTTTATTGTGGGCTACCCACTACTGATTATTTTTACGATCAACTAATCTGTTGATTATTTCTATGATTAATTGTTCAGTAATTACAACATCAGAAAACAAACAGCAGCAAATCCCCACATGTGAAAAGAAGAAAACCAGCAAACGTTTCTTTGGATGTTCATCAATTATTAAAGTACTGTCAACTAATTTCAGTCAATTGACTAATTGTTTCATCACTAATTAATTTTACAAAAACCAAATATAATTAGTTTACAGAGCATCGGTGTAATGGAAGCTGACACTGAGAAACCTGATTTGGTTTATTGTTGACTAAGACTACGTTCACAGTGACACGTTTTTATTGTCTTACTAGTATTTTAAAGGTCCCATATCTGACTGTCCTTCTGTGTTTTATCTGAAATGTTGATATCCATGACAAGATATATTTGTTGTGTTAAGAACCAAAAGGCTCTGATGCTCTCTTCTGATTGGCTGACTCTTTTCTAAAAAAAAAAATAAAAAATAAAAATAAAAAAAACAGCTGGTTTTAAGGCTCAGTGTCTGAATACAGACTATGAGCATTTCTCTGTGGACTGAGACCTTTGATACTCACACAGTGTTAATATAGAACCTGGACCTGCTTTATAATCACAGAAGACATGGAGGTCGACCTTTAGACTGTATGGACCTTTAAAGTGTTTTAGCTCAGAAATACTAACACGCCTGAATATCACATCACCATCCACATGCACTGTGTGTATAATATCATATATGGGAATATAACAAACATGTGGAGCAGCTCCAGGTTATTATTGTTTGTCTATCAGTGCACTGCCATTTACACACAATCAGAAAGGTAAGTCAGGCCGAGCTGAAATACCAATTAATCAATTTGTTGTTGGACAGAATATAATTGTCAACTCTTATTACAATGGATTCATCATGGTAGTTATTTTTCCAGTCAGAATTATCACATTATCACAGAACATTTTCTGGTTCCAGCATCAAATGTCATGATCTGGTTTGATGTGATGACATCACTGATGGATGACGTCTCTATTTCTGGACTTTTTTATAAATTGTTTTATGAATCAATTAAGTGAGAAAATAATATGGATAAATCAATAATGTAACTCTAGGTCGTAGCCCTATAGTGTAATCATGCTTTTCAATTAAATGGCAAAGCTCCATGTCTGAGGTACTCGATGGCAAATGTTTAATGTTAACAACAACAGGAATGTCGTGACCTATTGTCATTCATGTTACATGAAACCTTTCATCAGGACCTTGTTAGCTTTTTACAAGTGTCCAAACACGCATCCTAAAAACTCTATTAAATACAATAAAACAGTGGTTTCCAACCTGTGGTCCGGGGCCAACCAGTGAGACACAAAGCTGCACAATTGTAGTGAGAAAATTTCTTTTATATATATAAATTTTTTTTTTTTTTTTTTTGGCTGGATCACATCATATACATGTTTCAGGCTGATTATGAGCTGAAAGATCACATCCATGGCAAAAACTGTATGAAAAAGTATGAAAATCAACAGGAAGAACAGTCAGCAGACAGATGATGTGGGCCGCCAACATTTTTAAGAATTTCATGTGGGTACGACCCTGACCAAGACTTTCAGTGAAACCAAGTCTAAATAAAAGGCTCAGTGTTTTTTAAATAGCAGAGAATGTGGACTTTCTTTGGACTGGTCTCAGAATCGGGAAACAAACTCATATCCTGCTCTCAGATTGTCCCTCAGCAGAGAACAGTAAAATGAATTTCATTAAGAAAATCAATTAAAGTGGACATTGTTTCCTCAGATGAAGGACTTTGGGGGGGGGTTGGTGCGTCTCACTCTGCTCAGCCTCTTTGTTCTCTTTGTTTTAGAGGCGGTGGTGGTGCAGAGCTGGACCCTGAAGCCTCCCTGGTTGTCAAATTGGCATCCGTCCACCTACCTACCTCCCTCCCCCCACCCATCACTCCCCAACACCCTCCCACCTCCTCATTTATCTCCCTTTATTTCTGCCTACCTTCCCCCTCGTCCTCCTCTTTCTCACCCCCACCATCCTTTCACCCTACCAACCCCATCCCCGTTTCTCGCTGCCCTTCTACTCATCATCAGCCTGCCATCTCCTCCTCCTCCTCCTCCTCCCCCCTCCAAACTCTCCTCCCTCTCAGTCTCAACTCTCCCCCCACGGTTGCAGTTTTCTAGCTCCGCCCTCTCAGCTCTCCGTCCCTGCAATGCTCTTAGATGTTCTTCATCTAGATCCATCAGAAGTACGAGCTGCTCTCTCTCTCTCTCTATTTCTGTGCCTCGCTCGCCCTCTCTTCCCATTGTGTTTGTTTGTTTCCATGGAAACTGATCCAGGTTGGCTGTCGGTTATAATGATGGTGATTTGATGGAATTCTGACTCCTTCAAATAGACAAAAAGAAAAAGACTGAAACTACTGGCTCCCATCACCATCATCATCATCATCACAGGGATGAGTGTAATCTTCATCACCATCATCATATCAATTGAAAGCAGTTCTCATTTCTTTGTCGGTAGCACTGGGAGAAACTGGTTAACAACACAGACTCACACACTGTATTCAGCTGTGTGTGTGTGTGTGTGTGTGTGTGTGTGTGTGTGCTGCTCACTGAACCTGATGCATTGTATTTGTATTTATACATATAAAAGCTAATCCCTCGATCTAACCATCTCATCTGCCTCCATCAGGGTTTCCCAGTCTTTTAGTGACCAGTTTGTTTCTGGCTTCACTGTGGACATGCGCTGTGTGAAGTTCTGCCAGTGTTTTATTTGAATGGGTTTTAAGCAGCTTTGAGAGGTGAAAGTATCTCACAAGAAAACAGAAAGACAGAAATCAGAAAGAAGTTGGAAAGATACACCTCTTTAAGATAAATCTGAGGATTCACAAGTTGATTATTCCTTGTTCTGAGTTGAGAATAAAGAGGATGAAACGTACGTCAAGTCAGAGCGTGGATCATGTTTCCACCGACTCTAACAGACCAGAGACGACGCGCTGCAGCAGTCAGCCCCATGGTACACGCTGCTGTGATGTAACAGCGTCACTGTGACCATCAGCATCAGCATCAGCCCATAATAACCATCACCAAGCCCAGCACCAACCACAGCCGTCACAGTGGTGTATTCACCCACTTTGGTTTTTTTTAAAATGTTGAACTGTTCCTGTGATACAGAGGCAGATTCATCGAAGCTCCAACAACAGATGATCAGGAAACAGTGAAGCTGTTTTTTAGATTCAACAGGAACAGACACACAACTGTGAAACACTGTTGCTGTGTGTTACACGACGTCCAGGCAATTATATAAAAACCATACCATGGTTCATTTTGAGAGTTAGCAATAACACCCACGTTCAGCAAATAAAAAAACTCTGATATGTAAAATAGCAATATTTGTTGGAGGCTAAAATCATAACCTGAAAATGTCTGAAATGAAAACAGTCTGAATGTGTCAGAAAGTGTTGAAAAGTATCACAAAGTGTTGAAAAGTGGCATCATACCAGTGACATGGTATGGTAGAGTGTAAAACCTTCTACTATAGTCTTTATGTCTGGACTGAATCTGAATGTCACAGATAAATATAAAAAATGTAGGTATATAGTATGTTTTCAACCATTTTAGCAGCTGCAGGTATAGAAAAATAAATCGGAATGAATTTATAATGAAGAGAAATTCAACATCAGTGTCATGCAAACTCTTTATCAAATGACTAGTGTACACACACACACACACACACACTGAGACATCATGGTGTGAATCTGAACTCAGGCGTTGGCCCTTCCCTCCCTCACACACACACACACAGACACACACACACACACGCACACACGATTTATAGTATGATATAACATAGACCGATTCGCATTCACAATCTCCAATTAACCAAACCTACATGTCTGGGGACTGTGGGCGGTGGGCGAAGCTCACACAGTCACAGTGAGTCATCTGTGTGGCCGCACACGTTTAACATCATTGTCACAGTGAAAATCATTTACCGTGACGACAACGCTCGGCCAAAGCGTTTTGTGACTTTCGCCGTTTGGCCGCAATCATCACAGGTCATTGCGGTGGACTCCTGCTGTGAGGCTGCAGCAGAAACCTGTTACAGACACACTACCAGCGACGGGAGCCATGTTTAAAACACAACCCAACGCATAAATCTAACCGACACTTGACGGCACTGGAGGAAAATTTAAGGCAGTAAGTTGCAGTCAGTCAACGTGACAGGCGGTCAGGATTCAGTCTTAGCTCTGATTGGAGCCATCTCTCACAGAGATCGATGAGGCCTGGAGGAAAGAGGAGAGGATCATTTCTGAACTGAGAGAGAGGTGAAGATATTGATAAGCAGCAAGCTGGCTGGACACACACACACACACACGCTGCGAGGCTTAACAGGGCGCATGCCGAGGAGCTCCACTGCAGAATATTGATCGCTGAGAAAACCAGCAATGAGGAGGAGGTGCATGTGTGTGTCTGTGTGTGTGTGTATTTGTCTATGTGTGCATCTGTAAAAAGGGTGGGGGGTATCACCACTGAAACACACACACACACACACCAATAATACTTGATGCATGGCCATCAGTAATGTACAGACAAAGACCAAGGGTTAGGACAGAAGACAGACAGAAGACAGACAGAGAAAACATATGAAGACAGTCAGTCAGTCAGTCAGTCATTCGATTAATCGGTCAGACGGACGGACGGACGGACAGCTGTAGAGTTTTTTTTCCTCAGCAGGCTGTGGCTCTGTCAGGTTATAAAAAGCCTTGTACAGTATTCAGAGAAGACGAGCAGCCAGAATCAATAAAGCTGCCACTGACCTTCATTGAGCAGAGACACAGAGCGGGAGAGCGTTCAGGAAAATAACCATGGCTGGTCACATGACAGGAGCAGTTTCAGAGGCACGGACGTCCTGTCTCCACTTCCTGTTTTAATGAATTGACCCAACTCTGTGTTTCTCGGTGGATTAAAGAGAGAAGAAGAGAGACAGACCTGATATTATGCCCGTCGTCATGCCAGCCTGCTGCTGACGGCCTTGTCTCTCTGCACGCGCTCAGACAAACTGTCTTCATCTCGCCAAACAATCGGCCGGGCGCCTCCTCTCTGAATGCAGGAGCCTCTGGGCTCTATTCAACTCTTAAAATTGGGATCCATAAAATCTGAGCCCTGCTTCGATTTAGCAGCTCCAGCGTTCAGCTCTCGCTGCTGAGTTACCCAGAGATCACTGAGACAACGAGTCAGAGAGGCGGGAGGGGAGACGGCTGAAAAACTAGCAGCATGACACAATCTCAGGGGGAAAAAGTGACTGAACAATGTGCGAGTCAATTGAAATCATCTTATCACTGACAATTGGGAGTGAAGAGCAAATACGTGATTTTCAAATGAAGGTGAAAAGTCATTTAAAAAAAAAAAACTGTATATTTGTCAGTGCTGAAAACAGGGAGACTAACACTTATCAACCACTACACGCTGAGTTTGAACTGCTTCAATCAATCAATCAATCAATCAAATCTGACTTTAGACCAAATCTCTGTCCAATAAACACCTACATGATCCATGAAGCCTGGAGGGAGGTGAAGAAACCTCTTACTCTCACTATGTGGAACTGGTTTTGACCTGTATCCAGGATCCACACTGTGGTTGAGATCAAACAAACAAAGCTCAGGTAATTTCAGAACCAGCTGCAGCGACAGGAGGAGGGTGGGAAATGAAGACTAAACTCTAAACCCACAGCTCATCTCGTCTGACCCGACGACAAGGAAGAACAGACAGAAATATAACCACAGACAGACGGGCACCGCTGCATCGGGCTCTTCCTGTGGTTTACAGTGATCAGGACATGTTCACGTAGAGAGAGAGGGGGAAAGAGAGAGAGTGATGGGGAGAGAGAGAGAGAGAGAGAGAGTTAGAGCTGAGCAGTCAGGAACCAAAAAATGACCAGGAAGAAAACAAATCCATATGTCAAGGGGTGTGTGTGTGTGTGTGTGTGTGTGTGTGTGTGTGTGTGTGTGTGTGTG
>CM076651.1:3223367-3236385 GCA_038496675.1 Rachycentron canadum
GTGTGTGTGTGTGTGTGTGTGTGTGTGTGTGTGTGTGTGTGTCTGTGTGTGTGTGTATATGTTTGTGTGCAGCTGTGACTGAAGGTATCCAAACCATGTACATGCACAGTCAGTTGTTCTCACTTCCTTTCAAGCAGCTGACTTCAGGTTCTTCTTCTCAGGTTGTCGTGTGTTGTACAAATTGTCATAGTCTCTTGTGTGCGACTTGTGTGATAGTGGACAGTATAAATGAATCTGATTGGCTGAGGCTCCACTTTTCCCTCCTCATCCTGTTTCTCCTGTTTCTCTTCATGTGTTTTCTGTGTTGTCTCTCTCCCCGTGGGCTCGTTCGTCCTCCCTTCTCTTCCCTTCTCCTCCTCCCCCGTCTGTTCTGCCTCTGGATGCTCTGAACAGTCCTCGGCTCTATATGATGCTGCCAATGTATGTGTTTGTTGTGTGTTTTTCTGTGCGCACAAACTACAGCTGACAGTTTGAGTATAATGTTTCCACTTAAAGGGACATTCCTCCATATTTCGGGGAGAGTTTCTGCAGCGGAGGAGGAGCCATGTTTGTACGTCAGGTTGAAAGATCCCTCACTAAAACACACAGATTTAAAGCAAAGAGGAGAAACAGCACAAGTGGGACTGTTCAGTGGGAATCTGGCCTCTGAAATCAGTTTAAAAAAACAGTTGATGTTCAGAGACGGATACGATCTCTGATAAAGACGTCCCAGACCCGAGAACATGCAGTTATAAATACGTCTCCCTCCATCCTCCTCTTCCTCTTTCTGCTTATTAGTGTGAAACCAAATATCCACTTGAAGGAACCAAAATCTAATTTTACAGGTCAAACAGAGCATCCGGATGTCAGAGCGCTTTGCTGCTCCACATATATTTAACCGTGTTCAGTGTGGTCCGATATCAACCATCTGAGCTGCTGAAAATCATCAGATCCTCCATTTATCCTTCTGCTGGATGTGACAGTTCCACTTCAGTGAAAACTTTTTCAGCAGCTGCGACTGCGTCCCGTCTTTTAATTTATTCAAATTCACTTTTACGGTAACAACCCTTTGTTAAGATTTGATTGATTTGATGACACTAATTTCGTTCTTTGTGTTGAGCTTAAACCACAAACACAACCTGACAAATGTAGAAAGGAAACCAACAAAGAAATAAATAAACAAAGAATAAAAAAGAAAATAAAAAACTGTGCTTGTCTGCATCGTGAAGTCACCAGCAGGTGAACTCGAGACAACTCGTTTCCCATTTTGTAATTCTGGGATTCAAACCTCCAACCCTGACATAAACCTGTGTCACTGCAGAGCTGCACGAGAGTCAGAGACAGAGGAAAAGATGCAAACTGTAAGAGGAAGTGAACGAGTGAATCACAGAACAAAGGAGAAAACAAAACATTTAAATTAACCAAAAAAATGAATCTGCGGGGGCAACGTGAGCCGAAAAGGTCTGAGCAGGCGTCTCCACTTCAATCCCAGCCGGTGCTGGTGTCGACCCCCGACCCCCAACCCCCCCCAGGCTCCCCATTTCCTGTCTCTCTTTACTACACTGTCAAATAAAGGTGTAAAAATACCCAAAAAAAAATTACTTAAAAAAGAAAATGAATCTGAAATTTATTGATCAATCATTCACGTTATCACCCTCTCTAATGTCAGTACTTCATCTATGATGGTAAAATGAAGCTGTCATCTCAGGCTCTGATGGACACTTCTCACATTTTACAGATGAAAATGTGTGTGTGTGTGTGTGTGTGTGTGTGTGTGTGTGTGTCTGTGTGTGTGTGTGGCTGCAGGCAATGAGCAGACCATCTCTCCACAGAGCTCATTTGGTCTGTGAGTGAACTCTGGGTTTAAAGGTCTGTTGGTTACATAGGTGTAAGTCGTCCATCGTCCATGAGCTCTCTCACTCACACACACACTCACACACACACACACACACACACACACACACACACACACACACACACACACACACACACACACACACACACACACACACACACACAGGTTGTGTTTTAATGTTGTTAATGTTGCTTGATGCTGTACAGTACATCGCTGCAAACCCAGAGCAGATGGAGTCGGAGTCAGAGTCAGAGTGAGAGAAAGAGTTTCTACAGTAATACAGCGAAATTCAGCTGCTCAGTTTGTTGGAGGACGTCGTGAAACAGTAGAACAGTTATTTCCTGAGAGTCTGTGATCGCTGCAGTGACCACAGAAGTCATGTGAAGTCATCTGGAGACAAAGCACAAGGTACAACAACACTGCAGCACCAGGGCGGTTTTAAAAGGCCCCTGTGTGTGATTGACTGGCGACATCACTGCCGGCTGCAGAGATGACGGTGAGCTGCATTTATACTTTTAGCAGTGAGAGGATGAAGATCATTCATCAGACAGAGCAGAGAGCTGAGCTTCTCTGGTTCCAGCTGTTCACAGGTGGTGATTTACTGCTTTTACTGAAGCATCTATTTCTATTTGAAGACATCGCAGGAGACAATTTGCAGTTACTACACTCATTTTTACTCCAGGATGCAGCTGATTTGGTCATATACTGTGTGTATGTGTGTGTGTGTGTGTGTGTGTGTGTGTGAGTGTGTGTGTGAGAGAGACAATAAACTTGCCTACGCACACAAGGACTCTGGTCACACGTCTGTGAGTGGGCCCCAGTCTTTCTGTCTTTGTGTGTGTGTCTGCATATATATATATATGTGTGTGTGTGTGTCTGCATGTGTGTGTTTGTACCTGGATTGCCAACATATTCTGACTTATCACCATGGAAACTGAACTTTCACACTCCAGACAATGTACAGAAACAGAGTACGATCCACAGAGACTGAGGTCACATCATTCTTCGCCTGAGAGAGTGTTGAGTAACAGTAAATGAAACCTGATGGTTACATGAACTAACTCCGCAGTACACACACTCTTTCCCCTCCTCACACACAGATAAACAAGGCTAAGGTTTTGTCCAGCAGGATCATCTTCACTAGTGAACAATCATCTCGAGTAAAAAGCTAATGCTGGGTCACATGACTTCACTGTCACTACCACTAAACATCACCTCTGACCTTTTCTACAAAAGACTTTCCTGTGACAAAGTTAGTAACACTTTGCAGAAACCCAACGAGGCTGTAAAGGTGGACTGGTGATGAGATTTAACATCTATTTAACTATTTAATGACCAAATTCTAAATTCTAATTAATTTTATTTATACGGCACCATATCATAGCAGTTACCTCAAGGGACTTTACATATAGAGCAGGTCTAGACCACACTCTACTATAAAACTGTTATGAACCTAAAATTATCATACCTCTACAACCTCAGTAGTTTCATTTAACCTTTTTTTAACAGACAGAAAAGCTACAGGGAATCAGGACTGGGATATTTACAGAGGGGAGAATAAAACCTTGTGTTAACACAGACCTTATTTCAGTTATCTGCTCAAAAACACAGTAAAAATACCCATAGACTTGAGGAGAAGGGAACCAGAGAAGCTAAAATGCTAATTGATTTCTAATAGAGCCACAGAATTAATGGAAATATAATCAAAATATGAACCATCAAAACTGCTTTAACACAATGAGCTTCCTGTCCGTCAGCTGGAATCTACAAAAGAACAAAAGCATGTTGCCTTATAAACCTGCTCATGTCTCCTGAAACTGTGTAAATCATAAAGACCGTGGTGGACAGATTAATGAGATTAATGTTAATTAATGCTCCAGAGAGAAACAGGAGAGGTTGAAGAAATTAAAGAGGAAATATCAAGGTAGAAACTCCTGGAAAACCTCACCTGTGATGTTTCTACTCTTAGACACAGATTTGTCTTTTTTTCTTATTTATTATTTAGCACTTACATATTTATTTTTGTCCATTTTCACTTCATATAAGTATTTAATTATTTGTTCACTTATGTATTTGTTTTTCTCTCCTCATACAATCATATCATGTATTTCTATGAACGTAAATGTTTATTGATATAATTTTATAATCTTTCTCTATGACAAAAATGAGCACTGGTACAACAATTTACTCTATGTTTGATTTTCTTTGCTAAATAGAAAATTTTTCAACAATAATTTAATTAAATTAAAGAAAATGCTCCACAGAGCACGTTCTTTAAATTTGGGAAAAGGTTGCTGTAACGTCTTAATTGTGAGGCTTTGTGCTGCTTCAGTCGCTTTTATTTCAGACACTGACTCACACATGAAGAGCACTACCACCACATGTGACAATGAGCAATTTAACACAGAATTTTAAAGGTGTTAAGAGTGTAAAAATAATAAGACATAAAAAAAAATAAATAAATAAAATTTTAAAAATACAAAAAAAAAAAAAAAGGAGGCTGACAGTAAGGAGGCTGAGCAGCTGAGCCACACACACTCACAGAGACGAGTTCAATTCCAGGCCTAAAAATACCGAGCAGCCTCTGCTAATCATTGACTCACAAAGTGGGACGAGGGAGTGGGAGCTATTGTAAAGTGTTAAATCAACAGTGCGACTCAAATATAACAAGGTTCCTACCGCGTGTTTCTTCATAAAGAGGAGGAGGGTGTGTCTAAATGCACTGGTATACGGATGTCGAGGAGAGGAGGGTGTCTGTGATTCTCTGTGGATTGGGGGGGGGGGGGTGAGCGGGAAGCTCAGCCGCTCCATCTTCATTGGATCAGTCCGACGTTCACTTGGTCGGACAGCAAATAAGTCAGCCAACCAGCCAGTCAGTCACTCAGTCACTCAGTCAGCCTGTCCTTGCCCAACAGCCAGCAGGGGCATGGATGCCGGAGATTAGTCGAGTGTCCAACACTCTGAGCCCCACTTAATCCAGTCAGTCACAAATCTGGCCCAAGCATGACGATTAACCCCTTTCCCCCTGCAGGAAGCAATCCAAGGGAAACACATCGTGGATTAGTCCAGGCAAAGGTCACTGTTGGACCAGGCTTGTTTCACCCTGCAAACACATATGCACCAGTGCCAAGCTGCGACCGGCCTGAAGCACGGTGCAGTTTTCACCTCCAACCCGCGACAAATGTCAGCATCTGCAAAAGCATTCATCTTAACACAACTGCACGTTTTTCTATTAACCCTGAACCAAAGGCAGGAACGGTCACTCACAGGACAGGTTCACGACAAGATCAGGATCTTTCCCAACCAGAGCCGGACCAGAGAAAAGGCTTGGACACTCCTCCACCTGCACCTTTCCAACGCCGGAGTAGGGTCGTATATCTTGAATCTGAAGATCCAATCCAAGCCGTGATTGGTCCGTTAAGCGGAGGAGGATTTATCACTCAAATATTGGATGCCTTGCCTTGCCTATTCACTCCACCTTCCAGTCCTTGCTGGTCGAATAGTGTGTTTCACAAACTCGACCATGAAGCAGCCCTTCCATCCATCAGTTGGACAGAAACACAAAAATCAATGCTAACATTGCTAAATGTCTGAAGGTATAAAGACATAAACAGCTTTGACGTTTGCCCCCAAAACAAATTAATTACAAATTAATATTTTTTAACAGATCCAGCTGAGTCTAAGAGCAAAGTGCTCCAGGGGAAAACCTTTTAGGCAGAGATTTGTGAGCTGATGCTGGACTAATAAACTCACTGAATCACAAACCTTCTGCCAGGATAAACACGTCACCTGTTTCTCACTGTTGCTGCAACATTAATTTTGTGTATCATTTATTTTCCAGGCAAGGAGCAGCTCTAACGTCCAGACCGGCAATGATCAGCAGTCGGCTTCAGCAGATTGAGTCGTCCATCTCGACTGCAGCCGGGCTCCCTCGTGACCACAGCCCGCTATCAGTTTATGCTATTACAAGTCGGTGATGAGACAGACACTCGCCTGGAGGAAGAGGAGGAGAGGTGGAGGTGGAGAGGGCTTCGGGGAGCAGGAGAGGAGGAGTAGAGGAGCTGAGTTCGGCTCCAGCTGTATTATAGAGCTGATCTCAGCGGGGACTCTCTGGTTCCAGTGGTTGAGCACTGAGCACACACAGGAGCCACCGCCGCCAGGCAGCACTACCCCGCCACAGACAGCCGAGGTAATTACACGGAAACACTTCCTGTGTAACCGACTGTAGAATAACATACACAATATTTGATGATTGACACTTTTATCCTGGGGAACTCATAACATTACACTTTGAGTTTGAGTTGTCAGGTGAGAGGGAAACCCCAACAGCTTTAAAAGGCCTGGAAACCAGTTTCTCAGTTGGCTTCTTACTGGAACTGATGGAGTCTCACAGAACATCCAACAACATCTGACTGAGGCTCAAACATGTGACTGAGTCTCTGATGTTTCCTCCTCTGACCATATCAATCCTCTGCTCTTTCACCTGTCAACCTGGAGCAAGGAGGTGGTGGGCGGAGTTTAAGGCCTGATGAGGTTTCTCAATCAGGAAGTAAAGTTTTTAAAAAGTTTTTAGAGTAAAGAGTTTTTCATGCAGGAAAACCACGTTAAAGAAAATATAAATCGCAGGAGAGGATTTTTAAAGAGTTTAAAACACGATTCTTTGCAGTGTTAAACTTTAGGTTCATGACACCCAAGGATGCTGGAAACGTCAGAGTCATGATTATTCAGTCTTCAGTCACAGCTGTGCAATTAATTCAAACCCCCTTGAAAGAACAACAAAACTCACATCAGCTTTTAAAATTTTTGTTGGTGAAGATAAAATGCAAAAACGATCACAATCCGTTTTTTTTGTTTGTTTGTTTGGGTTTTTTTTTTTTTTTTTTACAGCGTATTAAAACTTAACAAACCAAATGATTTCATTGTCATTTGTACCATCCACCTTCTCTGTTCTCTATCACTGGCTGTTCAGTCCTGTGTCTGTTTATGGCCTTTTTTCTTTCACAGTCACTAGTTTTATTACTTTGTGACACAGCCACAACCATCAACACAATATACAGATTAGAAGTGTGAAGCTGTGATGTGGCTGAAACAATAGGTTGTATGACTTTTACATATCACCCCCCCCCGGCTGAATGGTTTTATCGTCTGTGAAAAGACTTTAACCCTGTGAAAACTTAACAAAACCCCACCTTCAACCTCGCCCCCCTTGTCCACCCACAGGTTCAGCTTCTGTTGAGCGTCTTTAAAACAAATAAGATGAGACCTGAAAGGAATTCGAACTGTGCAGGAGAAATAAAGAAACCTCAGGGAGCTTTGATGGTATGTTTAACTGCAGAGGAGAGCAGAAAATGCCAAATATAACATATGAATCCTTTAAATGTTGTTCACAACACATCACAGCACCTGCAGGTGACCTGTATGACACTGAGTCGGGCAAATGTAGGAGGATTTATACACTACTGTCAAGGAAGCTCTAGAAATATTCAGACTTTCAGGGAGCTACCTGACTGTGACATCCTCCATGCAGCGAATCCTCTTTGTTTATAATAATAATTGATTTTATTTAATGGCACCTTTCATGTGGCTCAAGGTCACCTTACATCTCAGAGGATCAGTGATAACACACACAAAGACTCTGCCTGCTGCATGAATGTGTTTACATTCACAAGTGTTTAGTTTGACCTCTCCTTGTTTTATAGTTGTACTGTAAAGGCCGAGGTAGTACTCTCCGCCTCAGGCAATGCTAATCAAACCCCGAGTTTGCACGCAATGGGCTGAGCTCATCAAGCACCTAGCACGGCAGGCAGAGGCAGAAGAAGGCGGACAGAGCAGCAGATGGCCGAAACTTCAGGGTGTTACCACCACGGCCGATAATAACCGGAGGAAGATTTAGACCAGGGGTCAGATGTATGAATGAAGCATAAACCCAAAAAACAAGCACATGCCACTTACTCCACAATGAAGAAATGCAAAAATGCAAAATATGATAAAACTGAACAGACAACTTCCTTGATCTGAATTCATTATCATCATTATAAGTTTTAATTTTTACAGCAAAAACAATTTGACAATTCATTCACGAAGACAATTGTTTGTGCTCAGTGTTTCCTTCGGTATTGTTTAACATTATATCCTCATTATTTATTGTGATGTATTCTGCAAATTATTTACAATTTCAGAGCCTCTGTAATCTGATGAACACATCTCTGGTCCAGAGTTATTGTCCTAAAGTTCACTGATGAACTCAGTTCGTAACAGACCAACAATCAATGAAGTTTACAGTCATTTTGTGTAAAACTGATGGATTATGGGAGTTTATGGTTTATTATGTGAGAGGAAAAGAGGCTTGAGAAAATGTGCCTGGTTTCTCAATGAGTAAATTGAATGAGTTTGGATTTTACCGTTGGTTTGAGGTGTCTCATCTCTCCTGGGCTGTAAGAACGTTTTGATTGATTGGCGCATTTTATTGATGAAATCATTAATCCATTATGATGAACAAAAGAATAGTTTGGGCAGCTTCCGATTGATGTTGAACGATGAAATGATGCTTAGTTACATGTTTCTGGTTTTGTGCATTCACATAGTTTTAGTCATGAATCTAGTTAAAATTGAGTTTTATGTATCTGACCCCTGACTAAAAATATATAATATATTTATAATCTTTAATATATTTAGTACATTTTTAAATTTAGAGCAATTTTTGCGAAGCCACAACCACAGCTCAAGTATAAGAGACGATTTTGTTTGGAGGAGGAAAGTGAGAAAAGGGACAGACACCAAGAAAAGACAGCGACAACTGTGGATTCAACTTCATGCAACTCTGTAGCTGTTCAGGCGGAGCTCTGTCGTTTTGTTGGTGACTCATCTGCGTGGCTTTAAATTTAAACCATCAACGTTTTATTTGTCTTCATCTTCTTCTTCGATTTTGGGCTTTATCAGCACACAGGGTGTAACTTAAATATCCTGTGTTATTAAATTAGGGGACATCTTCATAGAAAGGTGGATGAACAAATGTTTAATGGACATTTTCTAAGGATATTTCCTGACTCTATGAAGCCATATAAGAAGTGGTGATCGTATATGTTCAGAGTGATGTATAGGTGATCCTCTCCGACTAGTGCTCATTTACCTTCATACTGTCCAATATGTGTCAGCACCATATTAGTCATGAATGTTCCTCTAACAGTGTCTCAGAGAAGAAAACCTTCTGCAGTTAATGTCCTTGGCGAGTACAGTACATCGACAAAGCCACGTTAAAGCCGACAGAATCTCTGTACAAACAAACAATGTAATGCGTGGACAGGAATTCGCAGATACCAGCGAGATACCAGCTAGATACCAGCACAGCATGTGGACTGAAGAAGCAAAGACAATAGACTGTGTCTTTTCTTTTCAACATACGTCTACAAAGTCACTTTGGCCAATGTTATTCTGTCAGAGACAAAAACTTTTAAACCTGTCAACATCAGAACAATAAGGTGTTTTCATGTTGTTTTTAGTTGTGCTTTTATTCTTAACATTGGTGTTATTTAGTCATGTTCCTGTTTTTTAGTCATGTTCCTGCCCAGAAACAGCAGATTTTTTTAGCGTCTGTGGCTAACTGGCATATTTTCAGTAATTATATTAAAGGTCCATATAATCGCCCATTTAGAGCCGCTCCACACAGTTCTAACATTTTCTTCAAATAAGCAACTGAAGAACAGAGTCTCTGCTTCCTATTTATACCAGAATGTTCTAGTGCATGTGAGTAGTTATGTGATATTCAAGTGCGTTAGAATGAGCAGAGATTATTTCTGAGCTAAAACACTGGACTGAGATCATTTTTATTTTAAAGGTCCTATATCGTCAAAAGGGAGTTGTCCATGTCTTTTTTGGTTATAAAGCAGGTCTAGGTTCTATATTAATACGGTAAAAGTATCAAAGGTCACAGAGAAATCCTCACAGCCTGTATTCAGAAACTGAGCCTTAAAACCAGCCATCAGGATTTCTGGAACTTTGTGATGTCACAACGAAGCAGCCACACCCCCAAGCACAGAACACGTGGACTGACCATCCAACCCGTTTTTGTTGGATCAGTCAGGTAACAGTCGGCCAATCAGAAGTAATAAAAAAAAAGTTTAAAAACAATTAAAGACCAACATCACACAGATGTCAGGTAGTTAAACTGCAACAATACACAACAGCGTCACTCGCTGAAGACACGCTGCCTCGCTCACTGTGAGCCGCCGCCGGAGGAAACAGACCGGAGCGAGACGTCCGTGCTGGGTCGGAAAGTACAACTACAAAAACACACACACAAAAAAGGAGGGAAAGACCTTTTCCTAGAGAAAACTGAAACTGCCGTGAAAGAAAAATCTAAAGGTCCATCCAAAGAAAGGTTGAGAGGGCAGAAAAAAATGGAAGTGATATTTCCTAGAGACACAGGATGTCTTTCCCTCCAGGAAAAACCATCTAAAGGTCAAAGTGTCGAGCCTTTACATTGTCCAAACTGAGACTCTCAAAACTGCAAAAACTGAAGTCTTGAAATTTTAATTATTTCTTTCATTTTACTGACCCACGAGAACTGATCCTGTTCATCTTTATATTTGTGAGTATGATGACATTAGTGTTTTTTAAGCTGTTATCAAAGTGTGTGGGTCATTTAACATCATATTCAGGTCCCTTCTGGAAGTACAGCACCTTATCAAGACCCCAACTTGGACTCAACTGTTTTCAGACTGAAGTTAAACTGGAACAACTTGTCTACAGTTTTGCTCTTAGATAAATAAAAATGACCAAACCTCTGTCATTGTGTAAATTGAATGTGTTTGGATTTTGACCATTGGTTCAGCACACCTTGTCTCTCCTGGGCTCTGAGCACTGTGATTGATTGGCACATTTGATAGATGAAATGATCAATCTTTCATTGATAAAATAAACTGATAGAGCTAGAAATGATTAATTGGCCAGATGACTGACAGAAACCTAATCTGCTTCTATTTTAATAATGAGTAGTATAAATTTCATCTCTCCAAGATGAAGAAATACTGTTTGTCTCTATTTCATATCACTGTAAACTGATTTTTTGTTGCTTGGACAAAACGAGACGCGCACAGTTGTCGTCTTTACTCGAGGAACCTGTGATGGACAGCTTTCAACAGGCAGTGATGTTAAACAATGAAATGATGCTTAGCTGCAGCTCTGGACCAAAGGGAACGTGTGACAGCAGGTGTCTGATCCTCGGGACCTCAGACAAACACAACATCTGAAGAAAAGGAAAAGTCACAACAATGCGTTCCTGAGACCAGAGACAGAGACTCCAGAAATAGAGGGAACCCAACCCATCCAGGAGGAGGAGGAGGAAGAGGATGAAGGGGGAAAAGGGGATTAGCTGGCAGGCGATCCTTCCTCTCCTGCCCTCCTCCTGAGCACATGGCCAGGTCAGGGGGGAAACTGGAGTTATTTTGGAGCAGAGCAGAGGAGCTAAGCAGGCACTCACACGAGGATTTATCCTGGGAAAGGCTCTGGCAGTGCGACTGTCCCCCGGCAAAGGACTGAGGGTGGGGAGGCCGAGCCAAGCCCTGAACCCCTTAAGACACCGGGAGACGACAACACACATCTTTGAAAGGCCTGATGAAGCTTCACAGTGAAAATATAACAGGGCTAATTTCACTGTAGATTTATCTGCTAATTACTTTCACAATTAACTGGTCCGTCGATGAAAGATTTTTTTTTATCCATTTTGCACTTTTATTTGATACAATGAGAAAGAGTGATAGAAAAATCAGGGAGGGAGAAATGTATTATTTAGTTTATTTTTTCCCTTCCTTTTTTACCCAATTTAATATTTTGCTGTGTTTTTTCCCTCGATCTCTGTGTATCTCTGCTGTAACACTGTAATTTCTCCACTGTGGGAAAAATAGAGGAATTTGAATTGGATGAAATGCAGCAAAGGGCCACACGTTGGATTTGAACCAGGGCTGTGGCTAGGACAGGGACGGGGACGCCCCCGTCTATGAAATGTTAACAAATAGTGCCGTCTGCCCACCGTGGCATCTTTAAATGTCTAATTTAAAATCCGAGCAGTAAGTTGCTTACAATGATACAAAACCCTGAAAAGCAACTAATGACAATGAACTAACCTGTGGCTCAACTGTGTGTGTCTGCTCTAAAATACAAAAATGAAATGTCGAAACGGAAAATGTGACTTTCTCAGATGCCCTGGATCTTAGCCATCACCAAGATCAGACCCAGATTAGATGATATCATGAAGTGAAGTTTCCCCTTTGACCTATTAAAGTGTCAGTTTGGGGGCGACACAATAAGATGCAATGGCTAGTGCAGAAGAAAATACTGCGTCCACAGGTAAAAGGTATATTTGATATCAGTGGATTTAAACGGTTTCTCTGTCAGAGGCCGTGGAAAGCTTCAGTCTGTTCCACATCAGTGGAGAAAAACTTCATACATCAAACTCTGTCAAATCTTTCATGACCAGTAGTTTCTGTACATCAAACTGACTCATAGCCTCGAAACGCCGTCGCCGACTCGCCACCAGGAAACTGACAGTTATGAAGTGATACGAGTTTCCAACCGGCGGCGACACTGACCAGCTGATAGTTTCCCAGGAGATGCTGCCATGGAAACACACGTACAGTGTACAGTGATGCTGAAATCAGATCTGTGCGGAGCTTAAAGAGCCTGTCCTTCAGCTGGAGGAGCTGAGCTTGAGCCCCCTGCCCTGCTGAAGGGCCCTCAAGCAAGGCACGGAGATCTTGTTAGAACATTATTGGAACAAAAGAACATTTTCCCATTGAAACTAGAAGAGTTGGGTGGAGTAACCTGGGAGTCAGCATCAACGCCGCAGGCTCCGCTAAAACTGGTCCGAGTCTGATTAACAACAACAACAACAACGCAGATGGAGGACACACTCGTGTTGAGCAGTGTGGTGATCAGTGGATAACACTGTACCGCTGTTTACAGACCCACACAACACAACACGTTATCACGGCCTGGTCTAGAAATCTGCCTTTGTGGCAACAAACTACTTTTTTTAAGTAGACGAGGTGAGAAGATGATGTTGCCTTCATCACTGGAGATTTCACCCAAAAAGTTTTACAGTTTCATAATATTTGTGTTATTTTTCTTGGGCTGTTTCCCTGCCACACACACACACACACACACACACACACACACACACACACACAC
>CM076651.1:3246382-3268882 GCA_038496675.1 Rachycentron canadum
CACACACACACACACACACACACACACACACACACACACACACACACACAGGGGATATGAGTGACAGCAAGTGTGTGGTACTGATAGTCACAGAGGTACAGGGTGGAGCGGTGGTGCTGTGGGAACAATATGGAATATACCAATCACCACCCCCACACACACGTTCACACTCACAGACACACACACTCACACTCACACAGACACACACAAGCACACACACAAGCACCTAGTCCAGCCTGCACATGACTGATCCACAGAGGGTGAAGAAGGTGCTGATCTTCCTCACTACCTCTGAACTCATATAGCAAGTTTCACACATAGTTTCCCTCCAGATAAAGCATCAGGAAATGTGTCTAAACCTCAGCTGGTTGTAAAAAGTCAGATTGTATTGAAGTCTATGGGAAAATAGACCATAAAGCAGTTGGATGTATTGTGGGCGTGGCTACACTGTGGTTGACAGACGCGGCGACCTGATAATCCAGATGGAGTACAGTTATTAGATTACAGTTATTTCAGTCAAAAGATTATGAATTTTACAAACAAGTTAAAGTATTTATCAAGAAAAAATGTACTATTCTCTTTCTGCTGTTCTCAGTTTGACATTGCCCATTGAATATTTATAAGTTTTGAACTGTTATTCGTGTTTAACAAGCTATATTGGGCATTTTTACCATTTCCTAACATTTAGTGGACTTTTTATTTATCTGACTGGAAGTTAACATTCCTTTGTGTTCTTCCTTATAAAGTTCTTTGTTTTTAAAAATTTCACCAAGTCTCCACATATATTTAGAATCAGCTCAACCTCAGCTTATTATATTAAGTCAATCAAGACTCTGTTCACTGTAATAGGGCTCATTCTTTGGCGCAGTAATGATGAAAAATCAGCTCCAAAGCCTCTAATGCTCTAAATATCTTATTGTCCATGTCTCTCTGTCTTTATTCTGTCACTACAATAAACTCAGAGCAACTTCTCCTCACTCTGAGATCAGGAAAATACAGGATTGATCCCATTGACTTTGGCTCTACAAGCAGCTGACAGCTAGGCCTCTGAAGGAGACACTCTGATTGGCTGTGACATCACCCACTGGAGCCAATAGGAGCGTCCCGTGTAGAGACGTGACTCTAGACGTCACTATCAAAGATGGAGGATGAGAATGGATGGATAAACACACAGAAGTCGAGCAGCAATGCTCCAGTCAAAGGGTCAGACTGATCCAAATCTCATCTAACTTCATTCACATTTCAACCAAAGTAAGTGTCACACGTGGGCAAACCAGTCGAGTTTAAGTAGAAAAAAACTGCGGTGCAGTTCAAACCATTGCAGCGCATTAACACTGTAAAGACAATATGATTTTTGGAAGTGTATACGCCTCCGTGGGCTTCAGAGTTTACTGGTGCAGATCATCCTGCTTGTCATTTGTTCACATCTTTGAGAGCTACCTTATAAATTATAAAAAATTCTGTGCACAGAATTTAAAAATACACTGAGGCTCCGACTTAATCAAAAGTAGTTTTGGTTCACTGACCTGCAGGAGCTTCAGACGGAAACATTGATATTTCTTTTCATTACATTATTTTAATTGCAAGTACAAGACGGAGAGTGGGAGTTTTGTTCCTGCCGAGGCTTTACTGAGTCTCCAGGTCTCCTCCTACACCAACTCGCTGCTTTAAAGCCTCAGCATTTACTTGGTCGACTCTCAGGGTGCACAGAAACACGCCGGTGCACGTCGTGGTAAATCCAAAAAGAAAAAGAAACGGCCGTGCAGTCTCCCTCTGGAGCTCAGGTCAGACTGAGTCTCTGTTGTTTAACAGCAGCTCTGTTACAGTCACTTCACGTACCTTGTTGTTGCTCATGCACTGCAGCTTCATCTGTTTCATGTAGGTGGTGGTGAGGGGCATGTTGTAGTCAATCACCTCCGACACCAGAGAGCTCGGTCGGTCGTTCTCTGGAGAGGAAGAGGAGAGATTTTTAGGTGCAAATAACAAAGAAGAGTGATCAGCTGAGCTTCACACAGACAAACACAGGTGACAGACTCAGGTGTGAGTCACCTTCTTTATATATTTATCTTTTCCTCCTGTTTTTATCACTTTTAGATTTTTAAAATCATCTTTATTGTCTTTTTCTGCCTATAGAAGACTAAAGTGAGAGAAGTAAAGTGAAACTAATGTTTATAGTTTATAGCTACTGCTAATATTTGCACATTAAACAGTCAATCTGCATCATCTTAAAACCACAATACACAAGAATACTTTAGTGAAAAGCACTGATTGTGATTCATGCATGACAACACAACTGAGTATCATTCAATTTGCTAAAAAATATACAGATGTAAAATCTGAATGTGACAAGGGTTCAACAAGTAGATAAATAGTCAAACAAAGACAATTAAAAATAGATACTATGAGAAATTAGTGCAGTTTTTTTAACTTTTGTTGTAAAGGGATTTATATCTGGAGTTCCTTTGGTTTTCAGTTCACACAGTTCACAGCTCTTTATGGACAAATCTAATCTATGATGTGGTGTTTCGTCCTGCCTTTGAATGTATTTGGTAAAAGAAAACAAAGATAAATAAAGCTCTAAGTAGATTGTATAATCAGGTGTTTTAACACTTAGCGCTTCATCATATGTGAAAACCTTCTGTGGAATTATGTTGGAGACAGTGTGGGGAACATTCGTGTCTTTTGGGACTGACCAATAAATTCAAGGTTTAAAAAAAGAAAATGATGATATTTTACGTGACTGAAACGGGTTCATACGATGGAACGATTGACGGTGAGTCTACAACTGGAAATACACGCTTTTATACAAAGGTGGACCTGTGTCACAGGGGTGAGATGTAACCTACGTACTATTAGAATGGGCCATCAATGACATGTCTTTGTTATATTCCTCTATAAAAAGAAACATGTCTCAGTTTTCTTGTTTTTGTTTTTATCGTTGTTTAATTTGTGTTATCATTTGTACCGTTTCCGTGACAGTGACGCCATCAGATATTCGATGTCTGATAATCATAATAATAACTAATGATAATGATAATAATAGTGATGATACATCATATTTAAAGGTGCCTTTGATCAGACTTAAGGCCACCTTCAGATAAAATGCCAGGACATAAAGTAAAAATGAAAGAGCATGAAATAAATATGAATGTGAAGTTTGAGGAGGTGGGATTTGAAAATCAGTGGATAAGGTCAACGCAACTTCACTGGGCAGGATCGTTACAACACATCTCATACAAAATAATGTGAGAGACGCACACAGACGCCTTTTTTTGCAGGTAAGTAGGATGACAAGTGGACAAAATCTGCTCAACAACACAATAAGGAACCACCTTAAAAACCACCACAGAGCTGAATCAGCAGCAGGTTTGTGCTGCAGTGCGTCTGTCCTGAGTTCAGACCCCCCCTTCACCTCTCTTATCTGTTGTTGTGCCGTGTCAGGGAGCCGACACTAGAGGACCCCGTCGAGCTGGAGGTGGAGCGACAGACAAAGAGGAGCAGAGTGAGGAGGTGCCGACCGAACCCTGAACCACAGACCTGGAGACACTGGTCTCCTCTACCTCTCCCTCCACCCATTTATCCACTGACCTCATAAAGGACATGTCTAACGTCTGCAGAGTCCACAGAGCTGACACGAGCACGGGGCATGAGATCAATACGGCTTAGCAAAATAGACAGAACCGTCATATTGATTGGTGATTGATAGTCTTGTACAAGGACATGAGAAAGTGACAGTGTGTGAGTGTGTGTGTATACTACAGACAGACATATAGTGATAACTGACTGACTATGTGAAAGCTGTCATGTGGTTTCAAACATGAGGCTCCAGACCCCTGCAGGGTCCAGACCAGGATCATCTTGAACCACATTTTCTTTTGTCAGTGACAGAAGGAATCACATGACTGACGCCTGACGACCCGACAGCCTCCGTCATGGAGGGTCACAGTTTCTTATCTCTGTATGTTTAGGTCCAAAGTCGTGTTGTGTGAGCAGGAAGCCCAGGTCTATGTCGTAAATGACAATGATCTCTATCCCTCATGCCGTTAGAGCTCCGCATTCAAAATGACCTGCGTCCACACTAACACACACAAATGTGAGCATTCATTACATTGGACAACAGCTGCTACAACCAGAACAAGGTCAGTAACAAGTAACAAAGTCTGTTTTAGGGGCTGAAAACTCTGGACTTGAGTTTAAAACTAAAACAGGAGAAGAAGAGATGTGTTTAAAATTAAAATAATAGAAGAGACGAGTTTAAAACTAAAACAGGAGAAGGGGAGACCGACTAATCAGTGCTGTGTTTTTGGGAAATAAAGTAAAGAGAGGGCAAACATGGAGTCAAGATCAATAAGGAGCTTCCTCAGTATTTTCTCTCATGGCATCAACGCATCAAAACCAGGACCTGGGGTCAGGACCTGTCGCCATCACCAGAGTCTGGTTCTCTTTATTCATCTGATGTTCACCTGATGTTTATGAACAAGCCTGAAAAATAAATGTATCCAAGTACAAACGAACCACTGACGGAGAAAGAGAGTGTTTGTCCTTTAACTTCCCTCTGTATCAAACACTTTAATTCAAGATTCCCGAGTCATAAAGTTGCCTCAACAGGCTACACACACACACACACACACACACACACACACACACACACACACACTAACACACACACACACAGTGAGCCTGCTGCCTGTGTCAATTAAACATGGCCCTGGTCCACGCTGATTAATTGCATTTAATAATTCACAGCTGAACTTTAGTGGGAGTCACTTCAACATAGCGATAAAGGAGGCTGAGGTCGTATGTGTGTGTGTGTGTGTGTGTGTGTGTTGTGGAGAGGCCGAACCCCCACAGGGTAGGAAGGCAATTAGCTGCTCTCTCTCTCTCAGTGGCATCCAGTCATGGCACCACACACACACACACACACATCAGTGATACTTCAGCTCAGTGTGTGTGTGTTTGATTGTTTGCTCTTATTAAATCTTTTCTTCTCCAGACAAAGGAAACTTCCTGTTTACAGTCTGTGTTGTAAAAGAATTTTCCTGTGTGAGGTGAGAGTTTGTCACGTCGCCCTCTCGCCCTCCATCTTCTACATTTCCTTTGTCTTATGTGGGGAAATTTCTTCTTCTTTGTCAGTTCTCTGTGTCTGTCCTCCCCCTTTCCAGCCCCCCAGCAGCACTGATCCCTTCTCCCTCTCTGCCCCAACTCGCTGGAAAATGAGCTTGTTTCCTGGGCCATTTTCTTTGTTAAAAGCCATTAATTAGGCTAATTGAGGAGAGAGACAGGACACTCCAATGACTCCCCTCTTTAATGAGCGACAAGGAGAATTAACGGAGGGGGGATCGAGGGGGTGGGTGCATAGGGAGGGAGGGATGGACGTAGGGTATAGGGATGGGTGGAGGAGGGGATGGTGAGGGATGCAGGGATGGGACAGGAGGCCTGGAGCAGCGAGGAAGGGGGATGATGAAGAGGAAGAGCTGGAAGCGGGATGTGGGGACGCGTGGGTGGGACGCTCAGAGGAAGGATAAGAAAGGAGAGAAAAAGATGGGTAAGCTGGAGGGGGGGATGGATGGATGGGCAGCAGGAGGAGGGATGGGGGAGGGATGGGTGCGGGGCCTTCAGGGGGCCTAGAGTCGCAGAAAATATATAATGGGGGGGCGGACTGGAGCTGAACTGAGACTGAGACAGAGTTTTATGACGTTTCTACACAAAATGAAACACTGTGATGATGTAAAAAAGAAAAGTGAAGCATCGGGGCGCGTGGTGGTGGGGGGGGGGGGGGCAGTTAACTGGAGAAAAGTCCAGTATGATCACAGTCACAACCAGGTTTTGGTTGAAGTGAATCCTCAGCTGGAGCTGCAGCGTTACACAAATCAAGTGTGTATCTTCCTTGGTTCCAGTCTCTTTGTGTTTCCTTGTCAAGCTGTGACACAAAGAGGGGATTTTGTACAAAAAACCGTTGCCACTGAAGAAAACCACTTGGCAGGATCAGGACTGCTGCAGCCTCATTGTGGCTTCTCACACAGAAGGAGGACTCTGGGTTTTGGCAACCTCTCCTCAGCCAGGAAGGAAAACACACAACGGCGCACAGGCGACGCAAGGGAACGCGACTAAAACCTTCTCAGAGTTTTGGGATCATAGATGTTTATCTGTCTTTTTAAAGCTGCCTGTCTCCGGTCGATCTGAAGTCTGTGACCGTGATGCCGGGTTTTTCTGCCACAAGCTGCTCATCAGCATGACATCATCAACAGGTGAGGGGGCGGGACTAACATCACACCTTTTAACTCCTGCCAGGGGCCGAAAAGTGAAGCCAATGGTAAAGAGCCTTAAACCTGCATACTACCCATCAGGGGGCGACTCCACTGGTTATAAAAAGAAGTCCGATTGTATTGAAGTCTATGCGAAAATGACCCTACTTCTCACCTGACTTATTACTTCAGTTAACTAAAAATACTTATTTTCAATTATCACTGAAAATAAGTATGGGGGGTGGGGGGGTGAAAGAGAAAGAAGCAAGAGGAAGGATGAAAAGAAAAGAAGGGACTTTAACTGAAAGACGTGGTGGAGAACAACAAGAGCGATGACAAAGAGAAGGAGCTGAAAGCAGAGGAGCGCGATGAGACCTTTGAGCCTTCACAGAGAAAGACAAGGACAGAGATGGGATCCAGTCATGTCCTGGACTTCATGATACACTTCCTGGCAACTCAAGAGTTTTTCTGTTTTTTTTTTTAACATCAGAAAAACGACGACAACTGCTCTATTCTTCTTCTGCTCTGTTTTCTTACACTAACTGACCTACATTTAGCTCATAACTCCAACAGAATTAAAAGATAAAATGAGTTTAAACCCCAAAAACAAAACCAGCTCTGAGGTGCTGGGCCAGAATAAACACAAACAGTTTTATATTTATATATATTTAACCACTGCTACAAACCACTGCTGTTCCTTCGCTAATAAACACCCCCTCATCCTTTTCCTTTATTATAATGTATTTATTTATATGTATTCATTATTTCATTACTTTCCATCTGTGCATGTTTTTGCCCGTGACAACCTTGTCAAGTCGCCCACTGTGTTACAGTCTGTCTCATCTCACCTGTTGTGTCTCCTTTCACTAATTAAAAAACAAATAAATGAATAAATCATCTGTATCGGCTGCAGAGGTGGACTCGTCCCAGGATTCCTGCAGAGTAGCAGCTGCACGACTTAAGATTTTTATTAGTCGACAGTTATGTACTAAAAGTCGAATCGATGTCAACGAACCACGGGTGATGGAATTAATTTCAGATGATGTTTGTCTTGTTTTCCAATTATATAACTTATGATGTACTATTTGTAGTATTACATTAATATGACTTTTTTTGACAAACAGACATCACTTATAGAGAAATAAAGAGCTGTTTCTGTTCGCTGTCACTCCGGGTTTCCATGAATGGCTTGTGAGCTGCTGTTCAGAAGCCATCTTGGTTTTTTGAAACCACAAGAAACCATATTTGGAGGAGAAGGTGGAGCTGAGGAGGAGTGAGGGGTGGATCTGACCTGCTCTGTACTCCATCCAATCAGTGGCTATGCCCCCTAATTCATCCCCTGCTTTATGGTCTATTTTCCTCTAAATGGAACATCATTTAAAAAGTGGACATCAAGTTGTATTGAAGACTTGAAACTAGAGACTGAGACCATAAACTCATTAGGAAAACGTTTACTGAGCGAATAAATCAAGGGAGAAGTTGGGACATTTTCCCATAGACTTCAATACAATCTGACTTCTTTAACAACCAGTAGAGTCGCCCCCTGATGGTCATTAGAGAGAATGAAGGTTTAAGGCTCTTCAGCACTGGCTTCAATTTTCAGACCCAGAGTCCAGTTCCCCTTTTATAAACAGTCGTGGATCACATGACCAGCGCTTAAAGCATCATCATCATAGACGAGTAAAGTCGACAAACTTGACTTGTCTGTGCACCGTCAACTCCAGAGTTGAGTTTAATAGCAAATAGACTAATAATCCCTGTTTCAACATCAGAGTGTGACAGTATAATGAAAACCAGCAGAGACCATAATTGTATTCTATTATATCAAATTTTTTAGAGCCTCGCAGCTTCACATGACAATAACTCCTAATAATATCATTAAGCAAAATGGATAAGCAGCAGAATGAATGAATGGATTAGCAAATTAAAATCATTAATCATTTATAGAGCCGTTTGATTCGTCCATCAAAAGAAAATCTATTTTAATAAACTCAAATGGTTTCAATATTTGCTGTTTTAACTACAAATGTAAATATATGTGAAAACATGAAAGAAAGCAGCAGGCGGGAAATAATATTTAAATGAAAACTTTTATTCCCTTGTCCTTTTATTTCATGTTTTTCTTTTAACAGACTGTTTGTAGCAGCCTGACACTTCAGACAGCATCTTCATCTGTCTTGTCCTCACTGACTCTCACAGAGTTTGGCATAACTTTGATTATTGCATCTATAAAACGTGATGAATGGCACAGTGGGGCTGTTAGAAAGCAGACTCCACTTTATTGTCCTGTTGTGTTGCTCTGTGGGGGCTGTACATCGGATGCACATCGCACTCAGATGAAACTGTTGCCGTGTATCGTGATTGTCAGTGGTTTTGGACACAGACTGTTTGTGCCCCGACAGACGGAACAGCAGCAGGATTGTTACCTGGATGTTTCCACTGATGCTTAATAAGAAAAAAAGGAGCCTCTGAGTGGGACATTTGCTGTGTGTACCTTTGTAGTCCTGTCCTGTGGTGCTGATGTGCATCCTCTTCTGACACTCTCCACAGCTCATCAGGAAGTGAGTCACCGCCTCTCTGGGCAGGAAGGCATACGTCTCTGCTATCTGAGAGAGAGAGAGACAGAGAGAGAGAGAGAGAGAGAGAGCATGTTCAATACTCTGAACCAACCCTCTGAGTTGTATGACATCATCATTTATCACTATTTTCATGCATCAGAATCATAAGGTCGTGGTTGTAATAAACAATTCATTTGACTTAAAGGTTCAGTATGTAACTTTCATGAATAGAGAGAATAATGTTAAATAACTGAAAATAACATGAAATAAATCATCATGTCAGGTGCCTCTGGCTCCTCCCACTGCCCCTGACGAATCTACCACACCTGCACGAAAACAACCAATCACAGCAGGTCGATCTTTTCCAGGTTTTACAAATATAGATGATTTGGATCCGGTCTAAAGGGAGATGTCCATGTGGTCTCTGACTATAAATCAGGTCCTGATTCTATATTAATGCTATGAAAGTATCAAATGTCTCAGTCCACACAGAAATGCTCAATATGAATATAGCTGAGCCTTAAAACCAGCCAACCAGGGCTCGAACACTGCGATGTCACAACAAATCAGTCAACGCCCTCAGCTACACTTGGCCCCGCCCACCTGGACTGCTTTATTTTTATTGGATCACTCAGAAAACAGTCAGCCAATCAGAAGAGAGACCCAGATCCTCTCTTCTGATCGGCTGACTGGAAATCAACACCTCTAAAGTCTTGTGACAGCAATACAGTCAAAACTTTGACACATTAAAAGGCTCATTAACACAGGTGATTAAAATATCATCCAACACAGCATCATGTAGGATGAGTGGGATGATGATGATGATGACGGTCAAAGACACAGGTTATTCCCATAATATAACACTTTTTAATTGCAGATTCATATGATAATTTTACCATTTAATCACATAAATGAAGTGTTACTACTTTGCACAGTTCATCTCAGCAGTAATGTTTTAAAAACACTTCATCATTCATTCTACTCCTGTTTGTAATTTTCCCTGAATGACATTTGAACACATCGTGAAAGAGGGCGTTGTATAAGAGTTGTGTGTTTTATCTGCACTGTAATTTTATCTGTCACGGCACAATAAACAAAAACAACTTCAGTCTGAGGCACCGACTCTGAAATCAAGTGTTTACAATTGATTATTAAACCACTAAAACACTTCCTGTTCTGTTTCAGCTCTTTGTCATTCGAGTCGTGTTGTCTACATCTCACCAAATAACAGAACTGGCCTGAGATGGAGAGACAGGGCCGTTATTACCTTTTTTAAGTGTCTCAAAGAAAAACTGCTGTAGAGATGCTGAGGATATAAAGTCTATAAATCTGTGGGTGTGTTTAAATGTGTGTGTGTGTGTGTGTGCATAAATAAAACATTTATTCAGGCAGAGAGGCACAAAGACACAAAAGAAGAAGAGAGGAGGAAGGGTGATATCCAGCGTGGGTGGATGGGGGTGGCTGTGTGAGAGGGAGATAGAGTGAGTGTGTAGGGAGGAGGGGGGTAAGGCAAATGTCACTCACAGCCTTTGGAGGCCTGAGGACCTGGAGCTATGTGGCATGGTGAGCTGGCTGCCGGCTGTTACTGTACTGTAGATATGTAGAGGGACACAGAGGACACGAGGACGGACCACGTCTGGGATAAACAAGTCAAACCCCTGGTTCCTGGCTGGGATGGACTCTTTCCTGCCTGTTAGTCCCCTTCTCTCCTCAAAGTCAGAACCAAAACCCACACTAAGGTGTCTTTTATTACTCGACGAAGCAAACTCAAGACCTACCTTTTTGGTCTGGCTTTTAATTGAGTTATTTATTGATCTGTCTATTTATTTATATATTTGAAGGCGTTTCATATACACTGTTGGCCCACAGAAGTGTACATGTTTCCAAAAATCACGTCATCTTTAGAGCGTTATTGTGCCACGGTGGTTTGAGCTGGAGACATATTGTTTTTTTTCTCTTTTAATTAGAGAATCAGCTCTAACAAGCCCTGATTTGTCTGTGTGTCAGACTCACTTCTGCCGATAAAGTCATGAACAAAGTGAGATAAGCTAAAGATAGAAACTTCAAATCAGCTCTAGAACAACACAAACACATGTGTGTAACTTTTTGTGTTGAAGTTTTCTTTGGTTATTACGGTTTACAGCATTTTTATAAAAATACCAGTGTTTGTTATCCCTATTACAGTGAACAGAGTCTTTATTTAGTGACATATATAATTAGCTGAATATAAAAAACTACAACTTTATAAGGAAAAGTTTAAAGCACTTTGTGCATACACTGATGTATGAAAAAGTAAAGTAAAGACTGATTGGTTGAATGATTAATTCACCGATTTTCTCTGTCCAACTTCCTGTATCTCTACACCAACCATTACAAAATAAAGGCACAAAATGGCCCAAAAAGATAAAACAATGAAGGGGACTAAAGATTAAATACACAAAGAAAAAGAGGTAATGTAATAAAAGTTAAAGATAATATCAAACGTGTGGATCCTGCACTTCCTCCGTTGAACCAGAAGAGGGCGGCCTCAGCAGCTGAGACAGAACCAGATCCTTCACTGAACCACAAACTTCAAAATCTAATTTAAAACATCTGCTGTTGTGCTTTGCTCCTGAATTGACTGCAGGTCTCAGGAGGTTTCACAGTCTATTTGAAACTGGATGTTTATCAGGAGGAGATAGTGTCGTCCCAACAAGGAGAAACAGATGAAATCCTGGACACCAGTGATGCTGATGGTGATGATGAAGGTGGCTCGCTTTAAATCCCTGTTACCAACGGTTCATTTCCTGAACTCACTCACTTTCACTGTCGGACTCACTTTCTGTCTGATATTACTGTTCAGATCCAGCTGTGTCTTCAAAATCAGCTGCTAAGGTCTTAACCAAAAATTAGATATGAAGGGGAAACGGTAATAATTAAGGCAGCAGCTCATTATTTTCCTGATCAATTAACCTTAATTCAATTCATTTTTGTTGTGTTTAACATCCAAGCCGTTGGCATTAAGTAGTTGGTTTTTCCAGTTTATAATCACAAGGAAAAAAAGAAAATCTTCACAAGTCAGATTCTTTTTTGCCTAAAAATCAGTTTTAGAGAAAATAAAAAATTATTTCAGCCAAAGAATTAATTGACCAATTATTTCAAATGTTACACAAATTGTTCAAACACAAAGGACGTAAAACCTCATGTCACTCAGTGTCAGCAGGTAAAAACTCTGTTTGCCTGATGTGAAAGGGAAACTTCAACATTGATGCTGACAACTAAAAGAAAGAGACGCTGTTTCTTTTCTCTTTTTTTCTGCCACAGACACTAAAAGAGGAATGAAGCCCGGACGAAGAGGAAGAGGGAGAGGGAGAATGTCATAGAAGGCCGGTGTGTGTTACACAACAGACAACACAAGTTATGAAAGAGAGGATCCACCTCTACCCATCAGAGGAGACGACAAAGTGAGATTCATGAGTGGTGGCAGAATAAAACGGAAAATAAAAAGGTTTAGATTCAGATTTAAAAGAAGAAAAAGCAGCATGGATCATCATGACAGCGAGTTTTTCCTGCTCTGAACGTGAAGCAGAAATAAAAGCGTCCTTACAGCTTTGTAGGTTTTCTTCTGGCCGGCGTGTTTGGGGGCTTTGCCTGGATCGGCGCTGATCTCCACGTGCATGGCGTAGATGATGTCGAAGAAATCCTCCACCACCGCCACGCGCTTCAGGGACGAGTCGACCCCGGACACACTGTCAACACACTGGGGACAGAGAGAGCAATGAGAAAGTGTGAGTTTCCAACAACAAAGCACTGACCTGCAAAATGTCCCACACAACATGAACAGGTTAAAGGATTTGCTGCATCTAGAAACCGATCAACACGTTTAACCTCCGCTATTGATATGAAACTAATAAAGTTCTGTTTATTGAACCTCTGTCACTTCACACAGACACTGATCCTGGTGGATGGTTTGAATGTGATCACTGAGAGCAGCCGCCATGTTAAAGACTAGACTGGACCTCAGAGGTCAAGGTAGTGGTGCTGATAGATTAACTTCCTGTTCCACAACCAGGAACAATTTTAAAGATCAAAAATCAACTTTGGTCATTTATAAAGGAAACGCGTTAAAATTAGGGCAGGGAATTAATCAAATGTATTTATAATCTTAATTTAATCATAATTTTCGATTATGAGTTTGGTGTTCAATGATGAAAACAAGGTTAAATAATTATTGTGCTGATTTCTGTTTCGCAATTAACATTTTTGGAGTTTTCCTGGATAAAAAAATTCTCCATGAGGAGCAAAAGTTTGATTTTCAGTTGCTCAGTCGTCTCGGTGGTTAGAGGACAGAGTGTAAATAACAAACAGGCATCATCGTTGTTAAATACACCAACAATAAGTCTTACTTTTTTATTGGCTTTGTGTTCATCTGAATAAACAACAAACACACATTAATAGAACATAAAAAAATTGCATCAAATAGAATGAGTACATTTAAACAAGGGTAGAAAGGGGGAAATCCTGATCTCAATATTGATCAAAATAATCCTGATTATGATTTTTGCCATATGCGAGCAGCCCTAGTCAGAATATGAGGACTTTTTCTTGCTGTTTTAGCTCATTGTGAACTGAATGTCTCTGGGGTTTGACGTCAATAGTGAAAACATCGTATAATCGTATAATAATAATAAGCTTCATCTTCATCTGTCTCATTAGGTGTAGAAAGGTTTGCTGATGTCTGAGAGAACAAGAGAACTGACATTGGACAACCTGTTTGTTATGTCTGATGTCTCAAGCTAACAGGGTTTAATTACACTGATTTTAATTGCCTTTCACACAACCTGAGGACTTTACACCCACAACACAGTCGGAAAAACAAGAAGTCTCTGGTCAGACCACAGAGAGCGAAGCTAAAACACAATGTCTCACTGACACAAGCGGAAAAAGAAAATTAGGACTTATCTTTAGTACCTGACCTTTACCAAGACGGTTGGTGTTTAAGTTATGAATCACGTTACAATAACCTGAAATCAAATATTTGTTTCAACACTTTTCTCTAGGTGTCTTCTACATTTGAGATGAGGCGGCTCACTGAGGTAATTCACATTAAAGCTGCATGATTACAGATGGAGATCTACTCCAGTTCACCTCCATCTGCCATCATTAGTCTTGATGATTAGATTATTGAGCTGCGTTTTGGGATCTTGAGCCTATCTCACAGACTGAAGATGGACCATCTGAGACTTCAGAGGGAATTTGAACGTTGGCTCGTATCTCTCCCCGTGAGCAGCTGAACCTCACCGAGTCTTCTCAGGAGAGAAACATCGACACACAGGAAGGTGGGTTTTTCACACTAATGAGGATGAGAGGAGGCTCATCAACGTCCCAGAAACACAAACACAAGTTGTCGAAGTTCCCTGAAACCTCCAGAGTCAATGATACGACTGCATTTCATTCACACCGTTCGTATTCACAGCTGAGTCACGTCTGCAACATCAACAACAACAGAGGTCGCCGACCTATGGGAGCAGCTCCTGAACCAAAACCACAAAACCAAAAGTTTGTTTTGATCAATTTAGCGGGCAAAAAGTTACTTCTGACAAAGGTTAGAGGACCTTTGTCATCATGGTTACGTAGTTATGGAAGAGTCATTGATAATAGCAATAACAAAGACGATGGGTTTGAAACAGGAAACAAACTTCCTGTGTTTTGCCCGAGTGACAAAACCACGTCGTCATCAATAACAATGAGAATACTGTTGTATAGAAAGTCCATAAAAGTCCAAATAGAGAAGCTCAGTGGGAGAAAATGAGACAGAGAGGAAACGCTTAACAAGAAGAACAGATCATCTGAACAGTGTCCCACTCTTCAGATTACACAACATGTGGTCAGTCACGCCTCAAGAAACGACCACAGGAACAACATCCAGACGGTACGAGGACGTTCCCCCGACAGGCACCAACTTTTCTCCTGCGCATTATTAAAAACGTGAACATTTAAATTGAAATAAATCAATGAAAACTTTGAGACAAACTGTTTGTAAAATTGGGCTATACAAATAAAATTGCCTTGCCTTATCCTGACACCATTTCTGACCATCTTGTCGTTCTTTATACGATGTCACCTGACTTGCTCTTTTGCTCCTAAGTTTGAATGTATTTTTACAAAGAAAGAGGAAGAAGAGGAAGAAGAGGAGGAGTAGAGAGGAGGAAGACTAATGGAGGGATATGAAAAAGGGGAAAAGAAAGTGAAGGGCGCTGTTACCTGCTCTCAAAACAACACACACACACACACACACACACACACACACACACACACACACACACACACACACACACACACCTCCTCCCCCGCTGCACACAGTGAAGCCTGCAACTGCCATGGTAACCAATGAGAGCTGACCTCACGGGGCAGGTGTGTGTGTGTGTGTGTGTGTGTGTGTGTGTGTGTGTGTGTGTGTGTGTGTGTATCAGGGTCTTTGGATGTTTCTATGTGTGCGTTGTTGAAAGTATAATTCGGTGTGCGAATGTATATGCGTGTGTGAAGAATGTGTGTATTTTCTGCAACAGGTTTTCTGTGTGTGTGGGTTTCTAACAATAGCAGACTAAAAGAAGAGTTTACCAATGGACGGACACACACATACACACACACACACACATACACAGTTCATGGTCATGTTCGACAACATTTTCATTGTGCTCAGGTTTGTACAGACAGTGAAGACGAACCAGCAGCAGCTCCAGAGAAATTCAGTTTCCTCTCTACACAAACAAACATGTCTTCACCAAACGACCTGTTGATTCAGCTCAAACACAGAGGGAAAGTTTTAGACTCTCCTCTATCACAAAAACCATCATGGGGGCATCACATCAGTCCCAGACTCTTTCTGTGACAAGAGGCACACAGACCCACCATCAGACACCAAGAACGAGGGTGTGCTGGTGGTAAAAATGAACTTTAGGTGTTTGCTTGTCAGTTATTTCTGGGAGCAATGAGCAGTTTTTGCCCGTTGTTACTGTGGCAGGTTGTTGGGGGCAGTGTGCAGCTTCAGAGGACACTGCAGCCAAACATCACTCACTGATGAGGCCGTAAAGGACACTTACATCATTATTTATCATGTCTATATCAAATATTAGGATGAGTTCATTAATAACACTGAACTGTTGGAACAACCACTCTGATAGGACAAAGGTTTCATTATCAGTTTGCTTGGAATAAAGAGCACGAGATTTGAATATGCTCTGAATCTGACCAGACAAGGAAACAAACAAGTAAACAAAAGGGTGACGGGATTAACAAGGTTCATGGAATCATAATAGAGACAGAGATGATAAATTAAATATAGTTACACACATTTATGTTCACAGGCCCCTCAACCCTCATGCATGTTGGTACTGGAGGTATTTTACTGTTTAATCTCCCCAGAGGGGTAATAGGTGCATCACCTTCATCACACCACAACCATCATCTTCATCAACCTGCTCTTCCTGCACCTCTTCATCTCCTATGCTCCCTCCTTTGTCTCCTCTCCTCTTCTCCTGCCATTAGCAGCAGCAGCAGCAGCAGCAGCTGCTGCTAGTAACCATCCCATCCTTTCTTTTCCTCTTTCACACCCTCCTCCTCCTCCTCTCAGCCTGGCAGTTGTAATGGCATAGGGGATGGGTGGAGGGAGGTGGAGACAAGTGGGGGGGGGGGCACATTAGAAACATCCCCTCTGTGATAAGCTGCAGCTGGTTACCATAGCAACGCTTATTACCTGCACCCCGAGACAGGGGGTGGAGAAAGCGAAGAAGTAATGGGTCAAAAGATTGTGTCCTGATTGTGTGCAAGTATGGATGTGCAAGAGTGTGTGTGTCAGTGCGTGTGCACGTGTGTGTGTGCATGCATGTATGTGTATGTATGTACAACGAAAAGGCTTTCGCTCATTGACTCTTCATTAAATGCTTTATATCTGGTAAAGGCCGAGCTGGGAACACTGCTTTACAATAATGAGAGGACACACACACAGACACACACACACACACATATACAGTATACATATATATATATACACTGCCGCACATACCCCCTCCCACCAACGAATGACCCCCACCCAGCCACACACACACACACACACACCTGTCATGACGGTCCTCCTCACACTGACAGGCGTCCTGCTTCCTGTCGGCTGATATTCGTCACAGTTCACACTCATCACAAACGTAACAGGTTGTGTGATGTGATGTGAAAATGAAATACTTTCAGGCCAATGACTCTCTCTCACACACACACACACACACACACACACACACACACACACACACACACACACACACACACACACACACACAGACACACAATGAGCTTCAGTTGTGACTGAACTCACATCCCAAGTGAAGCTCTGCTCATCATGTTTTCATATTAACAATGGACTGAAGCTCTACAATCAAAGGCTCGTGGTTAAAAAACGTTTAATCGGTTAGTGTTTGGCTCAGTCTCATCAGTTTACTCTGATAAACTCAGTCCTAACCTGCTCATTACAACAGTAGCACGTAGCTGCTGTGGAACGTGGTCGACCAAATCCTCTCATCAGGACCTGTGAAGACCATAGATGTAAATAAAGATGGAAGAAGCCTCTGATGTTTCTGAAGCTCAGAGTGAGCTGCTCCACCATAACTGACTCCGCCCCTAACCGCCAGCTAATCCAAATATGGACCAACAGGACGGACGCGTGCAGAAACTTTGGCGTATACTGGATTGTGACAAGCATATGGGTCCTAATGAGTTTATGGTCTCAGTCTCTAGTTTCAAGTCTTCAATACAACGATGTTGGATGTTCATTTTTTAAATGATGGTCCATTTAGAGGAAAATAGACCATTAAGCAGGGGATGAATTAGGGGGCGTGGCTACTGTGTGATTGACAGACTGTACGGCGATAGCGGAGCAGGTCAGATTCACCTTCTCCTCCAAATATGGTTTCAGAAAACCACGATGGCCGACAGACAAATTACAAACTGGAGGCTTCAACACAGCAGCTCACAAACCAGAGGATGACATCACAGCAGTTTAACAGACGGGTTTTTAGTCTGCAATGTATTCTGGGGCCTGGGGCCAGCTCTAAAAGTGAGAAAGATATTTCTTTTCTACAATCAACAGGAAGCCAGTGCAGAGATGTTAAATTTGGTGTTAAATGTGAAGATGCTTTTGATTTGCAGCAACGTAGGAGAGTTACAATCATCAAAATTGAAATTCCTGATACCACAGATCGAAGTTTGGCTTTATTTTGTACATGAAAGAAACAGTATCTCACATACATCCACTATTCTCTGAGTTTCATGACTCGATCACTCTGGTTTAAAGACGCCTACCAGTGGCTGCAGAGTTAAACCGACTGCCTCTGCAGACATGATGTGTTTCCAGCAGAGAGAAGTGTTTTCAGAGTAAGTGTCACTCTTGTGGATTTGAAAATGTTGCAGGTAAAGTCAAGGACTGTCCAAAGGTGTTTAGCTTGTTGCTGTGGCAACGCTCACTGCTGTCTTCACAATGGGTGAACTGTACGAGTAATAAAATAGCTAAAATTATTCCAGTTGTGATGCGGCAACTCACAGTCAGTGGGTAAATAATGTCTATTTATTATCTATAATACAGATCATAAGTTTGTTTGTTCCCACAGTGACACAAGACCTCAAATGTTACACTGTGGTTTGATTTCCTCTCGTGTGTTTACAGCGAGAGAGGCCAGCAGTGCCCTTTCCCTCTGCCTGGCACATCACAGGAGGGCCAGGCCGCTACACAACACAGCTCCAGGACACACAAACTCAACACAGAGAGACACAGAGAAACACACAAAGAAGTGAGGGGAGAGCAGGGATGTGAGGACATGTTTGTCCTCCACTGTCTGCTCCCATGCTCATTGTCCCTGATACCAGGCCCGAATGTGACATAAAGCCAGTGCTCACACACACACACGCACCAAGCAAGAAAAAAGTGCGCACAAATATACATCAGTTACACATATGCACACAGATACAGACTAACATCACACACACACACACAAACACACACACACTGGACCTCCCCCACCTCGCCTCCTTGCGGTTGTAGGGCACATCACCGGCCCGGGACTGTAGCTTATGTGACAGCACTCACACACTCACACACTCACACACACATCTATGTGGGCCATGGGGCGGGGGTGGGAGTGTGTGCATGTTTATGTGTGTGTTTGTGTGTTTAGGGGACACCTAAAGGCACAGCAGACAGGACAGCACAGCACAGCACAGCACACACACACACACACACACACACACACACACACACACACACACACACACACACAACAGCAACCCCCCTCTTCCCCGTGGCCGAGCAGAAGGGTCAAAGTCAGAGAGGAGAGAGCGAGAGGTGCGAGGGCAGAGCTGCCCGTCTGCAGGACACACTTGAGTAAACACACAAACATGTGTATCTCCTGTGGCTGCAGCCTGAGCGCACACATGTCCGTCCTGAGCTGCCGCCATGACGACGACGACTCGTCCTGTAACGCACTGAAATCTTAACTATTTTTAGGCTCTTTTCCTTCGACCACGGGCCCCTTGAGTCATGTGACTCTCTCTCTCTCTCTCTCTCTCTCATTAAACACACTCTGGGCCCTGCTCACCAGGACCCGTGACCCATTTCCAGGTCTCGTCCCACAGTTTGAAGACACGACTAGGTGCCCCCCCTCCCCTGTGGGCCAGCTAAACCTCATGGAGCTGTTTATTCCACGCATCCAAACCAACAATCAACTGATCCTGACAACGACAGCAAAGCCAAATGTAGCGGTGACACACACCGCTGCACTCGCTCCTTCATTAACGTCGACACACACAATCCTGCTGCCACACATTATTACGAGAGGAAAATGTAGATCAAACCGCTGCTGAAAATAGCCCCTGTAATGTTTACTAAAAGATGACAATAAGACAATAAGACAATAAGACGTAGTGCTACAGCCTCGTCACAGGAAATATTGATTAGATCTATATTTTTTTTTCCAATGATGGTGTTTTCAGGACTCAGGACTCTACATGGTGGAGGCTGTAGTTTTGAGTTATACAATACGTAACATTAAGGTTTTGTCTTGCCCCCCCCCAGCGTAAAGGCATTGCAGTGTAAAGACAAAGTCACATAGAAAACTGCCATTGACTTCCATCAAAAGTGCTCACATGGAAATGGAACAAGCCGTGGTAAGCATTTTTTAACTTTTAAATCAAAGACGACCTAAACACACAGACGTATTAATACACCTAACACTGAAAATAAAACACTGTATATGATTATTGTATATTTGTCATCTACAGGTGAATTTTTATTTAGAGGAAAGTTTTCATAAAAAGTTACTGCAGGGCAATGAGTCCCTCTGTGGACTGAACTAGTCTGAGATTAACTCACTAACTAATTAACTAACTAATTAACATGACTGTTCTTATGAGGTGTGTGTTATAAAAATCACGAACAGGTTAATTCATTTTTCACGTGTCTTGTTGCGTTTTGTTGGGCTGTGTTCAGCGGTGAATCAAAGTGTTGTGTAAATCTTATCGGCAGCTTTTTTTTTTCCAGACATATTGATCCTATTTCACCAACATCCTCATCCTCACCTACATATCTGAGCCTCCATCTGACCTGCTGCCCCTCCACTGCCTCCGTCCACACATTATCTGCCTCTCTCTCCCTCTCTGTCTCTCATTTCCTCTGTTTTTTTTTTTTTTATGTGGGCTCTCTCCCTCTGTTTGTGTCTCCATCGCATTTCCACACCAGGCTGTTGCTAGGATACACATGGGGTCCATTCAGTGAGAGCTAACTGCCCCTTCCACCACCAGCCACCCAGCTCTTCATCCTCCTCCTCCTCTCTCCACCCGAGACACACACACACACAAAGCTGAGATAAAGTGCGTGCTGAGCCACTATCGAGCAGCAGCAGCCGAGACTGCTACACACATGCAAAGGTCCCCGCAACCCCTGACACACACACACACAGTATATGCACAGACACACTTGCTGTAGAGACACACACCTGCAGAGCAGCACACAGTAGGACACACAAATACGAACCAACACAGACACATAACAGGAGCCCAGAGACACAGCAGCTTGACAGGAAGGTGATCAGTTAACATTAATATTTAACTGACTTGAATTGTGGGACAACGGGCTTGAATTTTAGGCAATAACACGATTGACACACAATCTGAGCCCAGTTCGACTTCACACAAACACACAAAATACCCTGTTGGCTCATTACTGGAGATCGTTTCCCTCCTGACACCTGAACTCGTGAATCAGCCGACACCAGCCTGATACCACTGAGTTAAATAAAGAAGCTAGCAGCTGTGTGCGACTGACCCAGGATGGATGTGTTATGATTGGCGTCATTGTTGTGTTGTGTGGCTTTGTAAAACATGAGAATCCTTAATTATATCATTTGATTGTCCCCGCCCCTGCTGATGCTGGCTACGCTGCACGACTTCCTGTCTGGCCTACTGTCCTGTCCTCTAAATGGACCATCATTTAAAAAAATGAACATCATGCTGTATTGAAGACTTGAAGCTAGAGACTGAGACCATAGACTCATTAGGAAAACATTTACTGAGCTAATAAATCAAGTGATAAAAAGGGATATTTTCACATAGACTTCAATACAACCAGTGGAGTCGCCGCCTGATGGTCGTTAGATATAATGCAGGTTTAAGGCTCTTCAGCTCTTCACTTTTCAGCCCTGAGTCTACATCCACTTTTAAATCCAGTCTATGGTGCTGACACATCTATGGCTCCACTTGGTTTATCTTTGGATGACTGAAACTACGCAGACAATAACAGACCGCCCAATAACTACTCCCACTTTAGCGGTTTTTACTGGGGTGACCAGGACAGCTCGCCAGAGATGTGTAAACACGTGTTGGTTCTAACGCTGGAACAAATGACCAGTGCTGCCGATTTTCTGTAAATGTCATCCTTCAAAGGAACGAGAACTGAGGCTCCATTAACCGTATCTGTCCAGCTGCTCTACAACAATGCCACTGTTTGATTGTTAATCAGAATAAAAACATACGACAGGAACAGGAGAGTAAAGTCAGATTCAGCTTCACACCTTCAACCTGCCGGACACCACACTCTCATTTCCTCCTCCGTCTGTTGTCTGGACCGTTAACTACACCATCACCCCACAGTGGAAACACACAGCAGGTGTGTGAGGCTGGGCAAATAAAACTCACTTTGTGTTAATTATATGAGCCGGTTTTAAGTCAGGAGAGGAACGGGAAGTTTTCATCTACAGAGACATTACCAGGTAACACAAAGAGAGCTCAACATGAAAAACAAGCTGAACACATGGTGAGTGGGCACTCTTCTAAGACTGAGGATCGGGAAGTTCGTCAGATGAAGCCAGGCGAGTAGGAAATGAGCGAGGGGAGGGGTTTTGTCGACTGCTCTGAAAATATTGATTCACAACCTCACACAGGACGATATCAGGATCATCCACCCACAATATTATAGCGGTTATCATTCAAATCTGCTTTAAACGCTTAAAATGGCTCTGAACCAGTGTTTCTCAAACTGTTCCAGACTAAGGACTAATGGACCATCAAACTCCCAAACATCTCCAAAACCAACAGGGCCACTATTGAGCTGAGGTCGGATGGAAAACCATCAAGGAAAAGGCTGTTTTTACATTTACTCAATAAGGAGATCATGTAAGAAAGTG
>CM076651.1:3273882-3331367 GCA_038496675.1 Rachycentron canadum
GACCGAATCAAAGCAGCACAATATACAAAAAAATTTTTAAAATCAAATCAAATCTTTGTAGGAGCCATACGTTGGGTTTGTGCTCTACTCCTCTGAGCTCTAGGGGGAGCAATGAAATCCAGGGGTCCAGGGAAACTGGGATCCCAGTCTGCACAACCTCAGCATTACCTTCAATCACATTAGGAAACTAACGAGACCTTTTGTCTTTCAGCAACGAAACAAAGCCAAACTTCCATCTGTGGTACACGTTGGTAGGTTTGTATTTCATCTCCTTTAGATGTTGTGCCTCTCTTTTTACCTGTCTGTCTGAACAGATGCTCCCTACAGCACCTACAAACTGTCCAAAATAACGCTGCTGTCAGGCTTTTAACTAAATCCAACAGAAGGTAACGTATAACACCCATTTTAACATCTCTGCACCGGTTTCTATTTTAAAATTTTTGTTCTCACTTTCAGAGCTCTGCATGGACAGGCTTCAGAACACATCAGGCCTCCTTCATCCACTGTTTCAAACAAACCACGTACACACTTACAGAGCCCGGGGTGATCACGCTTTCCAATTAACAGCTCCCAAGCTCTGGAACAGCCTCCTACCAAGTTTGAAATCCATGGACTCGATCTTTATCAGGTGTTTTTACCTCGACTCTTACAGTGTTTTACCTTACTATTTGTATTTTGTTTTTCTTCCATTGGATTTTCATTTATTTTATTTTATTTTTTTGGACTGTGAAGCCATTTGTGACGAGTGTCTGCGGAAAGTGCTCTAAAAATAAGACCAACAAAAACAGAACAAACCGAAGCTGCATGTGGGACAGATACGATGGCCAAACATACCTGGTACCAAAGGTAGCCTGGTTGGAGAGAGCATCGAGGAGACTTCAGGCCGTTCACAGACGTATTAGAGTCCAGGGAAGATAATCACGCCCGGTTTTGCTCCTGCTGATGTCTGAGCTGCTCTGATCCTCTTGTCACAATGTGTGACATGAAATATGTGACATGAGGAGAATGATGTGAAAACCACTTGCAACCCAAACGGTCGCACTGAGCACTATTTGCACTATAAGCTGACAAGAACATCAACAATTACTGTGGAGGGGAAAAAAAAAAAAAAATCACAATTGAGCCACCTCACAGCTGAGTCTGTTTGTTTTAATAGTGGATTTAACTGGAACCTTCCTCACAGAGAAATTAGACCTTTGATAAACCTGCATAAACAAACCATGTAATCAAAATGACTGATCACTCTACAACAGTTATTGTGTTTATGCATGAAATTATATCTTTTCCACAACAAGTCTAATTCAAAACATCACTTATCTTTCATAAAGCAAACACAGTTCATGTTTTCTTGTTGAACAAAAATGATTAAAACATTTAAATGTGCTGATTATAAAGAATAAATCAATAATATCACATGCGGTGACTGTAAACAAGTGAAAACTTCTTAAAACCGTGACTAGTGTCTCCTTCAGAGGCCTGTCTGTCAGCTGCTTGTAGCCAAAGTCAATGGGATCAATCCTGTATTTTTCTGATCTCAGAGTGAGGAGAAGTTGCTCTGAGTTTATTGTAGTGACAGAATAAAGACAGAGAGACATGGACAATAAGATATTTAGAGCATTAGAGGCTTTGGAGCTGATTTTTCATCATTACTGCTCCAAAGAATGAGCAGAACTCATGATTTGATAACCACAGAAACATCAGCTCGAGAACAACACAAACACTTGTGCAACTTCCTGTGTTGAAGTTTTCTTTAGTTATTATGGTTTACAGTTTATGAGGTTGAGCTGATTCTGAATATGTGGAGACTTGGTGACATTTTTAAAAATGACACCTTTACAAGGAAAAACACAAAGCGAAGAAAAACAGAAAATCACTCCTTTGTTCAGAAGCACTGAAAGTAGTTAAAGAGTGAAAAATGAAAAAAGCTGAATTGTCAGCTGTAAATGAGATGATATGAAAACAGCTCAGCTGATCTCTGAACCCATTTCCCACTGGTCAAAAAACCTGTGAAGACCCTCCAACCTCTGGCTTCTATCAGCAATGGAAAAGGCTACAATCAGACCCAGGTCACATGACTCTGTCGTAGACACGGGTATTTATCGGCTCTGAGCACTGATGTAAACACAACACCCAGGTGAACACGCTAACGTTCACCCTTTCTCCTGCTGTAACGTCTCAGAGCACAGACACACACCTGTCACCTGTGAAACCAGAAACAGCTACACCTTCTTCCTGAGGCTCTGAAATGACTCTTAAAAACACACAGTCACTGATCGAAGCATCGCACAGAGACCAACTCTTTTTCAGGAACACCAACCCGGAGATGAGACGTGACAGGTTTTTCATATCGCAATATGTAAACAATAATCTAAATATAATCAAAATCACCAAGTACAAGTGCAATATCCAAATCACAGGAGCTGCTACTCTTTTTGATAAAAGGTAAAACATGTCACGGCAACAGACGGATCATACCTTCCATCATTTTCATTTTTTTCTCAGTGAGAATGAAAAGCAACAGAAATTCCAACTGAACTCAAACTTGATTGTAGTAATTTTTAACCAACATAATTGCAAGATCTTTTTTTTTTTTTTTTTTCCTCCAACATGCTGCTCTGACCTCAACCCCATCCAACACCTTAGGGATGAACTAGAACCGAGACTGAGAGCCAGGTCCTCTCATCCAACATCAGTGTCTGACCTCACACATGCTTTTCTGCACGAACGGGCAACAATTACCACAGACACACTCCAAAATCTCGTAGAAAGACTTAACAGAAGAGTGGAAGCTGTTACGGCTGCAAAGGGGAAACCAACTCCGTATTAATGCCTATGGATTTAGAAGGGGATGTTATAATAGCTCCTGTAGGTGTCATGTATAGGAGGCCCAATACTTAGCATCAATAGCATCCCTGTCTGCCATTGTAAATGACTCCCACCCTTTGAACAGTGAACTGTAGTTTTCAGATGTGGAAGCTGGACGTGAGGAAGATCTCAGAGGGCCGACTGTGACTGACTGGTCTCATTAATTATGCCTGGTGGCTGGTGTTAGTATGCCCGGCTGCCTTTCAGGTGGGAGAGGGGCGTGATGAGAGGGTCAGGAGAGGAAGGGAGGAGGAGGAGGAGGAGGCAGGAGGGACGAAGGTGGAAATTGAAGCCTTGCAGTGTAATTAAGGCTGGTGTTAATTTCTTTTCACCGTCACTGTGGCCAAAGGAGCCGTTCACCATGGCAACAGGAGAACATGGGAGGGGATGGGGGGGGCTCAAGTCTAACAAAAATACACTTGTGTATGTGTGTGTGTGTGTGTGTGTGTTGCACAGGAAACCAACACTGTTACATACAAACAAAGGGGGAAACATTTTTTTTTTTTTTTTTTCTCCATCATTTCCTTCAGCAGCCGAGAATCAGACTCACAGTGAGTCGCCCAATTAGTAGCTACTGAAAACCTCCTTCACCCTTTTGGGATATTTTTATGTTTTACAACACGTACCAGAGGATTACATGACCCACTACAGGATGAACACTTCCTGTCAGACGCACAAGATTAATTAAAAACAAAATGGGGCTGAATGGTGTTACACAAAGAAACAGGGAAGATTTAAAAGGAGGAAAATGCAAATAAATTTGTTTTTATACTTTAACTTCAGGAGCGTAGGTAAATATAAGTCGATGTATTTGTGTTTTTTAATAAGATCAATCTTATTTAAAATCCTTTTTCTTTTTAATCAGTTGGCAGTTTAATTAAAAACTTTTTTATTCCACCTCTCACAGGAATAATAAAAAACCTCTAGTTGAGTTTGAGAAGTGAAAGTATGTATTTAGAAACGACAGAGTTTATTACTTTTAATTAGTTGAGGGTACAAAACAAGTGAGTGGGTTCATCACTTTAAACACAAAGGAGCTGCGGCTCTATTTACGGTGCAGACGCTGAGCTGTGTTTACTGCTGGATGGTTGACGGCATGGCAACCGGCTAAATTCATCCTCAGCAATTAAGACTTTGAGCACGATCTGCACAAGAAATCACGTTTGGGTTTTTTTTCCCTTACACAACCAATTAAAAAGAAAAAACTTCTCTTCTCCTGAGAACTTTTCATACTTTGCTGGAGTTTGACAAAGACAAACAAAGAGGTGTGAGGACTGATGTCGAGTTTATCGTGTCAATCAACCTTAACTGTGTTTGACTGGAAGCAGAGATGGGAAAATGAGAGACCAAGCACTCGACTGTCAGACGTCACTTTTGTGCAACAAACTGCAATGTATTTATTTGATGATTTAATTTAGATGAACAAGCGTGTCAGTATGCGTGAATCCTCAATGATTTTCTCACTTGTGACAGTTCAGGTGACACTTGGGGGTAGATAATGAAGAAGCTACAAAGGATAATATCAAGAGAAAGTCTTTACAGGTTTCTGATGGTGACACAAACAGGGCTCATCTCTAACAACGATTGGAGGAGCAACATGTGGGGCACCTGGTAGAAATCAATCACAGCGGCCTGGGTTTGAATCCGACCGCTGCCTGTCATCCCTTTGTTTCACTGCAACTATCAGAATAAAGTCAAAAAGCCAATGCTGGACGGCCTTAAACCTTCATTCTCTCTAATGACCATCAGGGGGCGACTCCACTGGTTGTTAAAGAATTCACATTGTATTGAAGTCTATGGGAAAATGTCCCTACTTCTCCATTGATTCATTAGCTCAGTAAATGTTTTCCTAATGAGTTTATGGCCTCAGTCTCTAGTTTCAAGTCTTCAATACAACATGATGTTCAGTTTTTAAATGATGGTCCATTTAGGGGAAAATGGAAAATAAAGCAGCATATGCATTAGGGGCGTGGCTAACATTTGATTGACACTGTACCAGAAACGCTGACCGGCCTGACAATCAGGATAGAGTTCAGCACAGGTCAGATCCACCCCTCACTCAAACGGCAGCTCACAAACCAATGGGTGACATCACGGTGGGTTGACACTTGAACAGGCCTCACGTTGATGTTTACAGTCTCCTCTAAAACCTCAGAAACAACCTCCTAAAACCTGAGGTTTTCTGAAAACCTTGACGTCCATTAAAACTTTTCTTTCTCAGCCTCTGAAGCAGATAAAGACATAAAATAAAACCCATCTGAGACCTTAAACCTTGATCTGCTTCAAAGGCTGAGAAATCAGGGTTTCATCAGGCGAATATTCACCTCCTGGTGATCCTGCACCCCCCCCTTCCTCTTCCTCCTCTCAACCTGAGAGATGAAGTTAGTTTAAAGTCAGTGTCTGAATCTTCTGATTCGTTTTAGTTGTTTTCATCCAGGTAAGTGATGTAATCTGCTTCAGTATCTCCTCTCTCTCATTAGTCATTGTCTAAACCGCAAACGTTTTTCTGCCAAAACCAAACAAAATACATTTCCCATAATGCATTTAGCCTTCCTGACATGCATTTCGCCAAATCACGATGTATTCTATTGGTCGCATGTCTTAAAAATCATATACTACACATGTACATCTCAGCTGGTCTTAAGGAAGAGACGCACACACACACACACACACACACACACACACACACACACACACATCATTTCCAGACCACCACTGGATCCTTGCGTTCACACTGGATACACAACTATTTCACCACAACACAACAGAGATGTTTGAAATATTAGTGATGTAACGCTTTAATTGAGTCTCCTCCTTCATCTCATCCCTCATGAATGACACAGACACAGACACACACACACACACACACACACACACACACAAACACACACACAGACAGACACTCTGGACTCACATAATTACACCAGTCAACAACACACAGCTGCTAAGCAAGAGATTTAGCTGACCACACACACACACACACACACACACACACACACACACACACACAGTCGACCCTTCTGTCTTTGGGCAGCGACGCTCTCTCACACAGTTGGGGGGGAGTTTACCTCCATTGTGCTCCCAGACACCTGACACTTAGACTGATCTGACAAAAAAAAGACAACAACTCTGTGAGTGTGTGTGTGTGTGTGTGTGTGTGTGAGTGTGTGTGTGTGTGTGTGCGTGTGTGTGTGTGTGTGTGTAGGTGCTGTAGTGTTAAATATGTTTTACACACAAACCATATACAGACCCAGAGACATTCAGACAGATCAACGGCAGAGACTTTTAAGGGACGTCCTGCTGCCGACACAGAGAGAATCATCATGGCTGATGGCTGAGTGTCACTTCCTGTCTGCTCGGGCTAATTAGCTCAGGTTGGGCGCTTTGAAACACAATGTCACAAATCTCAAGTCACACCACACCAAACACCAGAGACCACAAAGGACTAAAAGCGAGACAACAGAAACGTTAACAGTCACAGGAAATCCATCCAGAGTGTGTGTGTTGTGTGTATTGTCTCTGTAACTAGTATCTTATGGGATGTTGAGAGACAAATAAATAGACATTGTTATATATTTGAGGCGTCTCTGGAAAAAGATTTTCTTTTTTAGAAGAGTTTCTATAAGACTGAGCTGCAATCGCAAATATGTTTTGAAAGAAACAGAATCGGGACCAGATCATGTTTTCTATTAAGGTAATAAATATTATTTTACGAATTTTAGTAACAGGAAAGTAGAGATGAAGCGTAAAAAACTAAGGCTATAGATTTAATCAAAATGTATTAAAAAGTGAAAAATCCAAATCACAGGAGCTGCAATTTTGTTTGATAAAAGGTAAAATGTGTTACAACACTGTTGTGCTTCGTTAGCACCGTAAGCGTCGTGGTGCTACAGAGATGCTCCGGCACACAGATCATATTCTCTGGTCATAAAGAAACATGACTGTTTAGACCAACATAATCCAAATATGACAAATCACAGGAGCTGCAACTTTTTTTTTTTTTTTTTTGGATAAAAAGGTAAAAATATGTCACAACAGCATTGCGGTGCTACATAGACCAGAGAAATCATGTCCTCCAGGAGTAAGAGAAAAGATTTGTCTTTTCAATGAAACTTAAGTGGAAAATATATCATGCCAACTGAAATCACAATAATTCCCTAAATAATCCCAAGTGAATTACTTTCTTTGCATATCCAGCAGCCCTGATAAAAAGTTAATAATTAACCGTTTCATCTCAACAGACAAGTCACGGATTTGTTGATAAATATGCGTCAGTAAATTGTTCATCAACATGTGTGTTTCTGCTCAAATATCTGATCTTGCAGATATAACATCCGCTTGTCGTGACACCAGCAACTGTTTTCTGGTTCAGTTTAGACTTGGTTCAGGTTCAGGGAAAGATCCCGTTCAGATTTAATACAGAAACTAGAATGACCGTCTCTCTGTTTTATCCCTCCGCCAAGTTACAGGAAACATGGTCACAGTCTCTTCTTCCTCAGTTATGGCCTTAAATAATGGCCATTATGACATTATGATGTCACAGTGAAGTTGACCTTTGACCTGTTGGCTCTAAAAATCACTTCATTTTATCCTTATAGACATTTAACTTAAATGATGTCATTAGTGTGTGAATTTGTGAGTCAAGTCACAGTGACCTTTGACCCTCGACCATCAAACTCTAATCAGTTCATCGCTGAGTGAATGTGTGGGGCAGATGTAATGAAGTTCCCTCCAGGCATTCCTGGTATACTGCATTCACAAGAACGTTAGGCCACCATGATCTTGACCTTTGACCTTTGACCACCAAAACCTGATCAGTTCATCCTCGAGTCCAAATGAGCATTTTTATCAAATTTGAAGGATTTGCAGAAATTCTTCGAAGGCGTGAGACTCCGGCTCCGACTGTGTGCATGGTCATTAGAGTTCACAGTGACTTCAGTAAACAAGCGGTTTACTCACATTCAACCAAAACCATCACATCCTCAGACTTAACCAAAGTGTTTTAGTTGAGTAAACCAAAAGCCTTTCAATATATGACCATAAACCTAACTATAAAATTCAAGTAATATAATAATACATTAAAAATAAAGTACTGAAAGCAAATGTGAAAGTTATCTATGCCAAACAATGGATTTTTCAGTTTCTAATTATCTCTAACGAAAAGGATAACTGACATTTGATTGATGTAACTTGAGATCTACTTGAAAAACAAAGGCAATGAGATGAAACCTGCAGAGGAAATGAATGAAGTGCTTTGACAAATGCTGTGACACCTTTGATTAATAAATAATTACATGAGATGCAGGTACAGAGGCAGCAGAGAGGCCCCTCCCTGTAGATCATCACAGAGGGTCTTTTTAGAGCCACTTTAAAGCTTTTCTTCCCTTTGTGTTTTTCCTTGTTTTATAGAATAAAACACTCTAAACCATAATAACCAAAGAAACAACGTGTTTGTGTTGTTTTAGAGCTGATTTGAAGTTTCTATCTTTATCTCATTATGAGTTCTGCTCATTCTTTTGAGCAGTAATGATGAAAAATCAGGTCTAAAATTCTCCTCACTCTGAGATCAGAAAAATACAGGATTGATCTTGGCTGTGACATCTCCCACTGGAGCCAATAGGATTGTCCCATGTAGAGACGTGCCTCTAGACGTCACTATCAATGATGGAGGATGAGAATCGATGGATAAACACACAGAAGTAAAGCAGCAACGCTCCAGTCAAAGGGTCAGACTCCTTATCAAGATCAAGCAACACATAAATATATAAATTCATGAGGTTGTTATGAAGATCAGCTCTACGTGTGATTAAGAGAGAGCAGAGGAGCAGAACCACTTGTTGTCCGGCGGCGAGAAACGCACTTCTGATGTGCGACGTGCAACATAATCCAGGAAAATAAATTATCAAAAGTTGGATAAAAAGCTCTTCAGTGAGCTTCAACAGAGCAGCTTTTCTCGTCAAAGTCTAGGTTGCGGCCAAAACATGAGCTATTCGAAGGTTAGCAAAGGGGCACTAATATTACCCAGCAGGCACCGGTGTTTCAATTTACAAGTGATCCCTCCAAAACCTCTGCTGTCTGTGGGGCAGCTCCAAGTTTTTTTGATTTTTATGTCTCTATTGTTTCCCAGCGCTGTGCCCGCTGTTTCACCCAGGATCTGGCCCTCACATAACCTCTGGCACAGATGAACAGTTTCTCTCAAACAAACACACACACACACACACACACACACTGGCTTATGACAGGTTAGGGTCAAAGGGAGGGTAGTACACACACACAAGGCCACACACACACAACAGTCCAACCAATTCCTGTCAATTTAGGGTTTTTATAATGACAGAATAAGGGGCTCTTTGAGATAGCAGAGATCACTGGGACCTGATAGAAGGGGCCACCCCAATTAAGCTGCCACTGCTACCACAGACACACACACACTGTGAAACCCCCAGATGCACAGGACAGCACTCTTATCGAGTGTGTATGTGTATGTGTGTGTGGTTTTGTGTGTGTGTGTGTGTGTGAGCAGGCAGGCCATTGGTCCTTCCTCCTCCTCTCTGTGTCAAATTGTCTCTGCTGCTTCTAACACACACACACAGGTTTCATTCATCCATCTGTTTACCTAAACATACCATTTCCCATCCCACTACAGTGCTGATAACAGCCTGGTTTATTGGAGTCATTTCCAAGTCAACACTGCTCAGTGCAGCTCATCTGCGGATATCACAGCTCACATTTTAGCCATGTGGGTATTGTTGTCATGCAGCTAAGATAATCCTAACGGCAGTAGGGAAAAACACGCAGCAGCAATTTGAAGGTCTTTAAAATAACAACCAAGTAGCACTGACAATAGAATCGCAGCAAAAAAAACTGTGTGTATAGTCATGGTCACACAAAAGATGAATATTTAAAGAGATGTCTTGGGGATACTGTGATATACTTACATCGAAGGACAAACTGTGATAATGAGGCATCATCTCCACAAAGCACCACTATAGTCAGTCTCCATAGACTCCAATGTTGAAATGTCCAGCTTTGCAGCAGAAATAAACAGTCAGTTTACCGTCTGGGATAAGAATATTTTTTAAAAAACAACAGTTTGGTAATTTTCTGCTTTGTGACAACTGTAGTGTGGTGATTTTTTTTTTTTTTTTTTTTTTTTAAAAAGCTAATCTGTTTACATTTTATTAAGGATTATAGTAGAAATGAAGGTGGGGTCATTTTGAGTGGGTCACAAGCCAGAACTCACTCGGCTCCACATGCCCCACCTCTTATTTGACCTGATGATTCTTATTTGTAAATAGGCCTCTGTTAAAAAAAATAATTTTTGGAGTATGCCCCTGTCAAAGAGAAGCCTCACAGGTTGTTACGTTGAGGAAGAGATTGAGATTCAATTAGTTGTGTGTAAAACAATTTGAGCTATACAAATGCGAAACCAGTCGGCCGACCACAGCACCATGTCGCAGTTATTAGATCCAGTGTGTGGCTGAAGGATTTTTGTTAGTACGTAGTCTGAAGTGCCACTTCACTCTCACTTCCTTATTCAGTCTAACACCCGTGAGAAAAAAAAACATGTTCTATTTTCTCTGTCAGAGTCAGTATTGATTGGCATATATGTTACCGTTGACCAACAATCTGTACAATCTCCACCAAAGTCCTTGATACCACTACCAAGGCAGCAACTACTCTTGGGGGGGGGGGGGGGGGGGTGTCACTCAAGTAAACATTACATCATAATGCAAAAGAATATTGTAAATATTCAAGGACTCTGACAGGCTTATCAGGCGTATCTCCAGCTGAAACACAAACTGTGTGTTGTGAAACACAACACACAGCTGAAACACAACCTGTGTGTTGTGAGTCAAAGGTTGGGAACCAAAAAAGGCCAAGAGTCGAGGCCAGACGAAGTGTCCAACCCACCGTGATGTCACACATTGTTTTTGAGCTGCCATTTTGAAGCCTCCAGTTTGTCATTTGGCTGTCGGCCATCTTGGTTTTTGGAGGTGGAGCTGAGGAGGAGTGAGGGGTGGATCTGACCTGCTCTGTACTCCATCCTGATTGTCAGGCAGTTCACTGTATGGGGTACAGTCACCCAAATGTATTCCCTGCTTTATGGTCTATTTTATATGGGACTATAATTCAGAAAATGTGCATCATGTTATATTGAAGAAGATAAACTCATTAGGAAAACGTTTACCAAGTTAATCAATCAAGGGAGAAGTAGGGACATTTTTCCATAGACTTCAGTACAATCTCACTTCACAACCAGTGGAGTCGCCCCCTGACGGTCATTACATAGAATGCAGGTTTAAGCCACTTCAGCATTTGCTTCATTTTCCAGATCCAGAGTCTATGGGGCAGACAGTTAAACCAACCAAGCACATCCATGAAGCAACTGATAAACTCTGTGTACATGTAGCTCTGCTTCAACCCTGCCCAACGACAGCTCTGGCTGATGCCAGTGTAGAGAGGGGGAAGCAGTTATCACATGTACTTGACACCAGTGTCTAGATACCAACTATTATTAGTCCCAACAAACCACTCAGTGTTTCCTTCTCTAACTGGAGACGAAGACTCCAGAAACGACACCACAGAAACGGTGCAGGTCGGCGGCTCACGACATCCTACAGAGGCTGTTGTGAAGCCTATTGTGTGAAATAAAATTTTCAAGCATTACAATAATTACTCTAACAGCTGAGATCATGACTGCAAAGTTGCCGTTGTGGAGCAGCTCATCCTGAGTCACTGCGTCAGATCTGTGTCACACAGCAAAACAAAGTAGAACATTTTTGCCTTCAGAAGACAAAGGTCAGAAAAGGCTTGAGAGAAAGGGGGACGTGTGGACAACCATTAATGAGACAAGACCCCTCACTCCACTCGATTAGATTATGTTTACCATGATAAAGACCGTGTTTCGACCAGGGTAAAATAAAAGGCTGAGCACAATACACAGCAATATGTAAACACAATCAGTATGAGACAAAGGCAACAGATGAGCTAGAGTATTTCTGTTAATGCTGTGGTCCTGCAGAAGAAAACCAAAAGGCTATGGATTTAAATTCAGTCATAGAGTTTGATAAAAGTGATAAGCCAAAGTATCATTATCATTTTCAATACTTATACCTATTAAGCCCACAGAAGAGTATACGCTTCCAAAAATGATGTCTTTTTTAGAGCATTATTCCTCCACAATGGTTTGAGCTAGAGACATGCTGTTTTTTTCTCCTTAAACTAGAAACTAACTCAGTTCAATCTGTCAATTCTGTCAGTGTGTCATTTAGTTCTGTTGACAAGCTCAGGAATAAAGTTAAATAAGATTAGGATCAGTCTGAGCCTTTGACTGGAGCATTGCTGCTTTACTTCTGTGTGTTTATCCATCGATTCTCATCCTCCATCTTTGATGGGGACGTCTCGAGTCATCTCTCTACATCAGACACTCCTATTGGCTCCAGTGGGTGATGTCACAGCCCATCAGTGTCTCATTCAGAGGTCTATCATTTACTTGTGAAGCCAAAGTAAATGGGTCAATGAGAGAGAGAACAGACATGGACAATAAGATATTTAGAGCATTAGAGCAGAATGAGCAGAACTCATAATCAGATAAAGATAGAAACTTCAAATCGGCTCTAGAACGACACAAACACGTGTGTAACTTTCTGTGATGAAGTTTTATTTCATTATGGGTTAGAGTTTTTATCTATAAAATAAGGAAAATTCAATGCCTTTTTCTTGTTTTTTCATATTCTCTGACCTACTATCCCTTATTACAGTGAACAGAGTCTTTATTGAGTCACATATATAATTAGCTGAGGTTGAGCTGATTCTGAATATGTGACGCACTTGAAACATTTGAAAATGACTTAATGTGGATCTAAAAGGGTAAACCGTGCTTTTATCTGTACTTCATGTTATTTTTAAATTAGAAACAGAATGAACATTGATTTAATTTCTAACATCTACTATAGATAAATGAATATTCTGTAGTAAGAAATTGCAACAGTAAAATTTTGAACAAATGTACTTTCACTAATGGACTTTTAATCATTAAACCATGTTTGTATAATTTAGTTGACTAATTTAATTGCTGTCAAATAGATGAACAGATGAAGTACAAGCTCAACGGTAGAAAACTGTTTGTAGGTGATGGGTCGTAATGTGATGTTTCCACAGATGCTCAGATGCACCAGAAACACAGTTGCAGAGAGAAAGACAACATTTATGTAACAATATCTCCAATAATCAATAATGACTCAAGTGAATGACTTGATCCATTTTGCAATTTAAAGTGTCAGATGTTGTTTGACACTAAATTAATTATGAATTATTAATTATTTTTCTTTTGACCACAGGAGAAATCCTAAGTAAAATGAACTCATGCATTGACCAAACCTCAATGCATTTATTAATCATTGAAAACCAAACCAAAGTGCTTGCTCTTGGTGGGAATTGTCTCTGTAAATAATATTATAAAGAGAAGGTTCAGACATACTCTATTCAGAAAATGCCTCGAGATGACATCTGTTGTGACACACAAACTGACTTGAAACCTAAATCTTACATTGGTCATACAGACATTAAATGAGGCAGTTGAGAACAGACACACACTGACGGCTCTTCTACTTTAACTGGGGCCTAGCTTCCACCTCAGGACAAGTTTCTGTTCCAGGTTTCAAACCAAAGACTCCCCCACCAGCCAGATGGGCGGCTACACTGCTAATTAAGCTAATTAAAGAGTGCCCTCTGAATTAACTAAAGGATGGTTTTCCCCATCAGCAAACATGCATTAGATAGGCTATACTAATTTCTAATAAATTCAACTTTCTGTAGTGCAAAAGGGCACAATAGCAACATTTTAAAGGTTTGTTTGAAGATGGTTTTACAGACGGACTGATGCATGTTACTAAAGCGTACTCTTCAGTTTAATGAGCCTCATGCTCCGATTTACAACTCAAGTTAACCAGATCTCTCTAAAAGGTTTTAACTGACACCTGCCAATCAGAATCAAGCTTTTTTTTTTTTTTTTTTTTAGTGTTTCATCCACTAACGGCAGAGACACACTAGATCCGTTGCATGTGCAAATTTCTTGGTTTTCATTTCAGCTGCCATGTTAACAGATTAGAGCGGATACACTGCCTGTCTCACACATCGCAGCTGCAGCACACGGTTTAGAAATTTGGCGGCTCACCCATTTTTTTGTGTGACTAGAAAGAAAAAAGCTGCTGATGTAATTTTTCTCATCATACGAAGCGATATGACACAAAACTGACCTCCTTCTAAAGTCTATGTGTCCAGGCTGAACCTCATAAATGTGAAAGACTTTTTCAATCATCTTAGACTTTTAGAGACATTTACTGTCAAAAATGAATCAAAAATTATCTTAAAGTAAAGAGAAATTTGCAACGGCAGCCATGACGCACACGCCACGCCTCCAGTGCGTTCTTTGTGTGCTGACATGTACAGACAGACATGTTCAATCTCTGTGACACATGTTGCTGCTTCCTTGCACTTTTCTGGGACAATCTTCACTCACACAAGTTCACAGTTTTGTTGTACATCTGCTGTAAAGGTGTCTCAAAGAGTAGGAGTTAGAGCAGTGATGGAGGGGAAACAGAGCGACCACGGTGGCTGTGGTATTACATCACACCGGAAACACGTGGCATGTCGTGTGCATGGCGGCTGCAGTTGCTGATCTGCTGCGGAAAAACCCACGTGTGTGTTCACACCGGTTGCATGTCTGCTGCATGTTTACAGGATGCTAAAACATTCAAAATGTCTGCCACATGTATCGGATTCAGCCTGGACGCAGAGACGATAGTGGAAAGTGTCAGTTTTGTGTCATATTGATGGTATGATGCCCAAATTACCATGTCAACAAGTGTTTTCTCTGTGTATCTTTGCTATTAGACGCAGAAATCGTGTATGAAAAATTAAGCCAGACGCCGAACTTCAACATCACACAACGCAGCAGCGACACGTAAGACAAACCTCTAATAACATGGCACCAAAATGAAAACCAAGATGTTCTGCAGCCGCCAGTGTGTCTCCGGTGTGAGTTACACTTCAGAAATAAACACATAGAACTAATAATAACTTTTCATTAAAGATTAATCTGTTGATCACTTCCTTAATTAGTTAGTTAATAAATAGTATAAGATGTATAGCAATTTCTTAGAGCTGAAGGAGAAATCATTTGTTTAATAAGATCTGTTCAAACCTTGAAGATGTTCAATTTATTTAACATCAAACAAAGAAACGCATCAAATTAAGAAGCTGGAATGAGCTAAAGCCAGAAAAGGCTGAAGCAGCTGATCCACTGGTAAAATAGCTGCTCAGTTAATCGACTAAATATTTCAGCTCTAAAGGAAAACCTGGACAGAATCCATGTAGTTGTCTAAAATCTGTAACTAAATTCAAACACAACAAAAAAGGTCAGAAATTCTACTTCCACTTTGTTGTTATTTTTACTGTTTTGCTGTGAAACGTACACGTAACGTGATTTTCAACTGCACTTTTACAACAAATGAATGAAAATTACACCACAACAGACATTTGTTTAAAAAACAACAGGCACTAACATTTTCCTGACGATTGGCTGAAATACTCAGATATGGTGTTGAGAAAGACCAGAGTCCAATAACAGCTCAGCGTGAACTCTCCAAAGCAGGTGATACACAATCACAAGACAAGTGTGGCTCTGACTGAGCGGATGCTTCTACAAAACACCACAACACTTTCAGTTTGATCTCTTGACACAGAGGAAGAGTTCATCTGGGTTCACACTGATTTAAATGACTCATCAGACCAGCCAGATGTCATTGAACGCATCACAGGTCTCAGACATGGCGACAACACTGCAGCCGCCCGTTAAACGATTTTGTCTGTCAGTGTTTGATAGTTAACAGGCTGATAACTGGTGACATTTAGCTCAATCCCAGAGCAGGCTAACTGTTAGCTAACTGTTAGCATTTCCACATTTCCTCTCTAATGTCAGCTGATCATTTTTGACGTAGACTGTCGAAGCTACGTCAGTCTAGTGAAAGTGGCGACGGTTGGTTACACCGAAGACCAACAACACTGTAAAACAGACAGTTAAATCAGCGTTTGAATTTATTCTGTGGTCACTCACAGTTTAGCAAAAACTACATCAAACAGGACCACAGTTTGAGATTTATATTTATATTTTAGAGAATATCAAGGTCAAAGGTCAGAGGTTGTGATGAGGTTTGTCTTTGATGGATTGGCTTTGAATCAAACAGACCAGGAAAAAACTAGCAGCAGTTCTCTGTCGCTTGAACTCGTTAATATTCTCTGTCAGTCTTTGAATAGTGCCATCACCTCTGATCACTTAAGGGACTGTTGTATCTATTTCACTCATGAGTCAGATCTCCAGGAGATTGACAGCTCCACCTTGTTGTCTTCAGTCCATACAAAGTGTCACACCTCTGGGATAACTGACCAACACATATTTGATCGACATGTACACACACACACACACACACAGACACACACACAGATACTGTGTCGTGTAGGTGTAAACACCATCACTGTCTGATCAGCTGTTGCTGCAGTCAGGTCACACCCCTCCCAGCACGACGCAGACAGAAAGAAAGCAGGGTGCTGATTTGATCCATAAACACAACATTAACATCCTGTGTAGTTCGACACATCCAGGTCTGTGTCTCTCACCTCGCTCAACATGTAGGAGACAAAGACAAGGAGGATGAACAACAAATGACACCAAATGAGACAGTGTGTGTCCAGAGCCTGATATCTCTGACTCCTCTTATTGTTCAGAATCCAACAAACACCAGCGAGCCACAGACTCACTAGTTTATTTTAGACTCAAACCCACATATACCTCCCTGCTGGCATAAATACTCACGAGAGCACCAAATGTATATTAATCCACTATAGAAAAAAGTCCCTGACAAATGCAGTATTAGCTCCCGCTTGGGTTGCACTACACAATTTAAGGGAATGTGCATCCATTTAGTGATTTTGTGCTTTTCCATCTATTATCTATACTGCTTATCCACACGGTATCGGGGGGGGGGGGGGTCACTCAAAGAGGCCACACCGTCAGTTCTCCATAACTTTAATACTTAATAAAATGTGAACAGTGAGTTCCATAAAAATTCTCCCCCGTACAGTTGTCATGAAGGAGAAAATTATCTGTAGAAACTAGAACAGTTATTTGTACCAGGATGTAAACATGTGGCTTTCTGCTGTAAAGTTTGATATTTTAACATGGGAGTCTATGGGGACAGACTCACTGCTAGAGCCAGACTCTAGTGGCCATTAGAGGAACTGCAGGTTTTAGCACTTACTTCATTTTTCAGGCGCAGAGGTTGATGCTTGCTTTACAACGCATACAGAGACAAAAGCATAACAATAACTAGCAACGTTCAACGTACGGTCAGTATATGGCCAATGTCGAAACAAGCTTCGTCTCCATTTTCTGGGTTACCAGGATGACAAGTCCCGCTCCATGTTGCTGTGTTGCCTGATAAGGAGCTGTATTATTCAGTTCAGTTCAGACATTGAATTTTTCCTTAATTTCTAGATAAACACTGTAAACCATAATAACCAAAGAAAACTTACAAAGTTACACAAGTGTTTGTGTTGTTCTAGAGCTGATTTTAAATTTCTCTCTTTATCTGATCATTAGTTCTGCTCATTTTCTGGAGCAGTAATGATGAAAAATCAGCTCCAAAGCCTCTAATGGTCTAAATATCTTATTGTCCACGTCTCTCTGTCTTTATTCTGTCAGCACAATAAACTCAGAGCAACTTCTCCTCACTCTGAGATCAGAGAAATACAGGATTGATCCCATTGACTTTGGCTCTACAAGCAGCTGACAGACAGGCCTCTGAATGAGACACTCTGATTGGCTGTGACATCACCCACTGGAGCCAATAGGAGTGTCCCATGTAGAGAGGTGATTCTAGACGTCACTATCAAAGATGGAGGATGAGAATCAATGGATAAACACAGAAGAAAAGCAGCAATGCTCCAGTCAAAGGGTCAGATTGATCAAAATGTTGTTTACGACTTTGTCCCAAACAGACAAATCAGGACTTGTTAGAAAGCTCTGATTCTCTAGTTTAAGGGGAAAAAGCAGCACATCTCTTCGCTTCTGTGGAATTAACATCTTCAAATAATAATGAATTGAATTGTATTTGAAGTTGAAGAAACTCCACTGGTAAAAGACAAATTTCAATAAATGTTTGGTGTTTCCATAGTCACTGCGTAATGGTGTCAACTAATTGTAATTATGATAAGCAGGCCCCCTAGAGGCATCTGAAACCAGATACACTCAGAAAAACACACACACTCAGTGAACTCAAGAGAAATCAGGAGGGATCTCCTTCTCTCTTTCCAGTCTAAACACAATCCTCCGATACTAAACAGACTCAACAGACCTGCTGCTGCCAAGACTGAGAGAGAGACAGAGACACAATGAGGAGGAGACTTGGGGGGGGGTTACTCATCATCAACTCTGTAGGAGGATTCCCAGTCTTCAGTGATACTCCTGATGTTAATCTGAATATGAAATGATATGGGACAGGGTGAAATTAGCTGCACCGTAACCATGCCAACCATCGCATCAAGCCCCTCCCGTCTCCACAGCGATCCTGCACTACAACAAGCGCTGGTTTGAGAATATCCCCGACATGTCAGCCAGAGCTGCTCCCAGCTATTCACACACACACACACACACACACACACACACACACACACACACGTTACCAGCCCACACCTTGAAAATACAGATGGTTCTGCTTAGAAACACAGAATAAGTCACGACGTGGGAACAGACCTGCAGCTTGTCGACTACACAAACCACATATGGGCTTTTTCGGTGAAGGCTAAAGGACCGACTGAGTCCAGGTAGCAACAGGTACACTATCTCTCCCCGACCCTTCCATGTACATATAAATACATGGAGATACATCAACCAATCATTAGCACTGCTCATTGATCTCTGCAGAAAATGAAAAAGTCAAATCTAGATGATGAGACAACGATGGCTATTTTGCCCCAATCAGTCATGACCAATTGTCACTGTCTCTGTGACGCCCCCCAGTGATTCGTGAGCTGCGGTTTTGAAGTTTCGAATTTGTCCATCGCCATCTTGGTTTTTTGAAACCGGAAGAAACCATATTTGGAGGAGAAGGTGAGGCTGAGAAGGAGTGAGAGGTGGAGATGACCTGCTCTGTGCTCTATCCTGATTGGGTGGTACAGTCTGTCAATCACACAGTAACCACGCCCCCTGATACATCCCCTGCTTTATGGTCTATTTTCCTCTAAATGGTCATGTTGTATTGAAGAAGACTTGAAACTAGAGACTGAGACCATAAACTCATTAGGAAACTGTTTACTGAGCGAATAAATCAAGGGAGAAGTAGGGACATTTTCCCACCTTAATACAATCTGACTTCTCTTTACAACCAGTGGCGTCGCCCCCTGATGGTCATTAGAGAGAATGAAGGTTTAAGGCTCTTCAGCATTGGCTTCACTTTTCAGACCTGGAGTCTTCATCCATTTTTATACAGTCTTTGGTCACAACCTCCAAATCTACATCTAACAATTTTTTTTCAACAAGGAATAATGTGCTTTTCTTTCCTGAAAACACATGCTGCCACCTTTCTAAGATACAACCTTTTCATGTATTTATGAATTGCTTAGACTGTTTCTAACTGATGCAACAAAATGACAATCAAGCTTTAATAAAGTTCAATACAGTCACAAGACAAAGTAACTAAGCCTCAACACTTCCATCCATACAAACTGCATGTTTGTTTCTAGTCTAACCATCTCAACTAAACTCTGTTGGTTAAATTAACTTCTTTGGCAGCAGGATGTTCAGGCTTTTTAGCACCTTGTCTTTTCAACGAAACAACACAACTGAGTTTACTTGTGGGTTATGGATGTTGCTGCAGTGTGTAAATCTCCCCTCCCTTTCTCACACTTTTTCAACAGCACCTTCCATAACATTTTCTCTCCCGAAGAACAAAATAAAAACAAATCTCAACAACATCGCACCTTTTCGTGAGTTACATCAACAACGACCGGAACTGAATAGATGCATCATTAGTATGTTAAAGAAGCAGGAGAGAAAGGATGTGTACAGCCAAAGGCTCATTTACAGCGCACATGGGTCACATCCCATCCACCCCCGTCAATGCATCATTTCATCACTGACAAAAATATATCCAGACTCTCAAAACACAGGAACGATTAATAAGTCATCTTAACTTAAGTCAAAGACAAGATACAGACCTACACTTGGGCCACATGCTTGTGTTTTCTTCTGGCCCAGTATACGCCCCGGTCCCATGGCCCAAGTCGGGCCCGTATACAACAACACGATGGTCAGATGCTTCTTCCACATCTGGACCAATTCTGGCGCAAATACTGACACTTTATTAGCTGGAAATCAACACCAGAGGATAAGAGTTGGCCTCTAGCTGCATGTGGGACTTATATGGGCCAGACTCGGGCAGTGGAACCAGAGTGTACCTTGGACAAGAAGTGTCGCTTTTCCCACTGGGAATGGTGGGTTGAACTCCAGGTCAAAGGTCAACTGACAGAAGGCAGGAGTAAAAGTGAGAGGGATAAACGGGGGAACACTATCAATCTGCATTTTTAAATCTATTGATCATTTATGACAAAACCAAACTGGGCCAACTCCAGGTTTTTATCAGTTACACTGTCACACAGCTACGACTTTAAAATGTCACATTTCAGTCATGTATAGACAACTATAGTCACAGGTCACAGTCTGTTAAAAGCTAGTAGTTGTTTCCTTTTCTTGGTTTCATGTCATCATAAATAGAATATTGTGGGTTTTTAGTTTTTGCCATACAAATTGATTTTTGAGGACCTGTTATGGCCACCTGTTATTATTTCATTTATTTATTTTACAATATATTATAAATTGTCTTGCACTCATTAACAAAGGGAAGTGTAACTCTTTTGGGTAAATGTTTGTGACCAGTTTATGGACAGGCTCGTAAAATAAAGGGCTTTAAAAAAAAAAAAAAAAAAAGAAAGAAAGAAAAAAAAAAAAAAAACCACGAACAGGCTCAGTAATGGAACAGGTGTTTTCTGTAGCCGTGGCACTGAGCCAGGGAAAGTTATGTTGTACAGCTTCAGGCTATCACACACACACACACACACACACACACCTTATTTCTTTAGGCAAATAAGGGTAGCCCATGAAAACGGGACACACATGCACGCACACACGCACCCACCAACACACTTGCACAGCCCATAGTGAAAGAGGAAGATGCACTAACCGTCGCCTTGATGGGGACGTACAGCACCGGTCTATCCGACGAGCCGTGCTTGCCGTCCTGCAGGGTCCCGATCTGGAAGCCCTTGGACTTGACCCAGAATTTAAATTTGGCGTTGATGTGGTTGTTGCTCTTCTCGTGCAGAAACACCCCGTTGCTGTTCTCCTCGTCCCCCTGGAGCAGGGTCTGGAGGATTTTGTTGTATTTGCGCCGGGTCACTGTCTTGGTCTTGCCGGAGTCCCCATACGTCCGCAGGCACCAGTCCTGAAATTCGCCGAACATCTCCGCCCCTCCGGCCGCCTCAGCCGCCGCCGCCGCCGCCTCGGACGCCGGAACCCCGCTGCTGTAGCTGCTGGGACTCCGGCTTCTCTGCTGGTTCTGGTGCTGGTGGTTGGCGGTGGTGGAGGTAGTCACCATATCCGCCACACTGCTGGCTTTTCTGGTTGTCATGATTTAAAAAAAAAAAAAAAAAAAAAAAAACACTTTCTTTGAACAAAAAAAAAAAAAAGAAGAGAAGAGAAAAGAAAAAGCCCCACTTCGTGTCCGTTAAAATTCGGCAGAACTCAGTTCGGCTGCGCGAACGTCGCCGACACCACCAAAGGACCAACGGCTGCTTTTCTCGCTCGTCTCTTCACCGGGAGGCGAAATCAGTGCAAAACCAACAAATTTGGTGGAGAGACAGAGATAGAGAGAGAGAGGGGAAGAAAAGAAAGAAAAATCTCCAAAAAAAAAATAAGAAATTTAAATTTTAAAAAAATAAATAAAATTTTTCCTCTGAATCTTTGATATGATGAGTCCAAACCTTTAAATTCCCTCCATTCCTCAAGAAAAACACAACCTCGCCACAAAGTCCCATTCGTTTTTTAAATTAACGTCTCAAAATTAGCCGTTTGGATCCCACCTCCTCCTTCCTCCTCTCCGCCTTTACGCACCAATGGATAACAGCGAAGGGACCGACAGAGGAAACCAATGAGCGCTCACTGGGACGGAGAAATTGAACTCCACACCAGCCCGTTTGGATGTAATTTAGTCGGGAACAATGAAGACACAAGAACGGACCGGGAGACAGGCAGGCAGGCGGGCGGGCGGGGATGGAGGGAGGGAGGTGGACCGACCGGACGGACGGGCGGGCCGGCGGGCGGTGCAGATTGGAGCGGCGTGCCCTCCTCAGACACACCTGTTAGCAGCGTGGGTCGGTCGGCCTGTCCCGTGGGGGATGTCGGTCACCGCCTCCCTTCCTCTACCACCACCTCTGAGGGAGAAATGAAAAGAAAAATAGGGGGACGCGGGACTGGCTCTATCTCCCTCTACTCTTCAAAAATAAAAAGAAAAGAGAGAAAGAAAGAAAAAAAGCTCGATATTAAAAGACGGGTTTCGCCTGCCGGGTCTCCATCGCCGCCGAGCCGACGGAGCGCACGGTTCGCAGAAAGAAACGACACGTTGTGAAATTAGCGGATTGATTTGCCTATTAACCTCCCTTTATACATACATATCTATATAAATATATAGATAGATAGATCTATAGATAGATAAGCCGTCAGAGGAGCCTCCCTATCCTGGTTTCCTTCTTGCCACCTTTCCTCTGCCCTCCTCCCGCAGGCTGATGGGAGACGACCGGACACCTGTTTGAGTCCTGTTTATCCCTCACAGCGCAACGCTACGCCTCGTTTCCTCCCTCCTCAAATAAACCATCAGGTCCCGACGACGGTGACGGGACAATGTCGCTTCCCGAGCGGCGGCAGCCGTGGTCCCGAAATACACAGAAACAAACTGCGCTGCGACACACGGCCGGTCCAGCCCGGTGTAGAGGCCACGGGACATGCACGCTGCAGCTCCGGTTAGAGAAGCAGGAAGTGTCCAGAAAACAGCTAACTGCTGCTGCCAGATGTCAAGAGGGGGTGTAACAGACCCAAAGTCAGCAGAAAAAACAAAAAAAACCTCAAATATACAGAAAACCATTTGAAAAATTTGAAATCAAACACATTAATATTAAGGAAGTTTGTCATAAAAGAGCCCGTGGAAGGTCTGATCTATTATTTATCACATTTTCCAGAATAATATTTGTTCTTTGTCACTTGATTAAAAAGTTTATTTCTTTAGGCGACCTGAAACCAAGCCAGTTAGTAAATAAGTAAAAAAAAAACACAACCTGACTCAAGTCATATTAGGACGTTTTCTAAAAGAAAAATAAAATGATTTTTAAATCAGTGGGATCAACATTTTTCTATAAAAATAAGATGACTTTTAAGGCAGATTAGGTCATTTTCTACTTTAAGGTGCACAGCAGCACAAAATTGCTTTTCTCCAGACTCAAGATGCAATCGTATCAAAAACAACATATAAATGTATATACACAACATAAAATAATGGACATAAAGATTAAGAAGTAACAGATATACAACACGTTAACTGTATGATGAATTATTTAATCAACTGACAGGGTAAGAGCAGATGAGAATACAGTAACAGTAAAGTTTTAGGAGGACATGGGACACGTGTAAACATATAGAAATATAGTTTCATAGTTGCAATGTATCTGTGTGACTTTATTTCAAACTGGTGATCGAAGCCCTTGTTTGTGTTGCTGTTATTTAGTTGGTTCTGTTGTGTTGATGTAACATCTGTACTGGGGGTGTTTGCAGGTTGAGTTGAGGTAAAAAAAAAAAGCCCCTGCTATCACAGGCCACAGTAGAAGTCTTACCTGCATTGGCCATCCTTTACCACAGGCTGTTATTTTATAAATATATCAACAATTAAGGGTCTTTCAGCTGAGTCCTCACTAAAGTGGATCACGTCAGTCCACTTCTCAGATCTCTGCACCTGCTTCCTGTGTGTCACAGAAGTGATGTTGACATACTGTTATTGGTCCAGATGGTACCGAGAGGCTTGAGTCCAGATTACGTTTCTGATCTGCTGTCACGAACCATCCAGACCTGTGAGACAGTCCAGACCAGGTCCACTTAGTCCTCCTATAAGCACATAAAGATGCAGAGTTCAGAGTCTGAGCACTAACTCCCACAAAACACTGAAGCTCAAGAGCAGCTTTGGGGATAAAAAGTCATTACAATCTTAATTTAACCTTTCATTGTGTTTCATTTCATTCTATTAAATATGTAAATATGTACTGTTGTTAAAATGTTATTTATAGAAACACATAAAAACAAAACCAATCAAGATCAGCCCTCTGCTTCCCTACGATATCATATTATCTTTATTGATTATCACTTCAATAAATCCAGTCATTGAGACATCTAATGGGAGGTTCTAATCCCTGTGTCTTTTTTTAATCCAGTTACTGGTTTAAACAGTGAGAGGTGATGGATTTGCAGTGAGATATTTTTGTATTTTTCCCTGTGTCTGGACCAAAAGAGATGATCAAATTAAAGCGACCCCCAGCTGAGGCGTCTCACATTCGCGCAGCCTCCATCCCGGCAGTCAGACACAACCTCGAAATCAGTGGAGCAAGCAGAGGCACGAGAAGGCCAGTAACCTGCTGTAGAAACAGCTACACACTTCAAAATAAGGAAGCTGGCAGTGAACCAGTCTGCTGAAAACACTCCCCCAACACAACATCCTCCAGCAGCCTTAAAGAGGAACACCGCTCTCTGACGGTTCACATGGTCTTCCTCCTGCAGCCCAGTCTGTTCACACTGATACTGAATAATAGAGAGAAGTTTACTCTCCTGATACTGAGTCTTTGTTAGTGAGGAATTCCTGAAAAACTGTTATGAGTGCACGGACTCTTTGTATTCGACAAACCTTAGTTTTAGTAACCTAACCTAAACATTAGTGTTTTCTAATGTTCACACAGCATTTTTCGTTACCGTCCGTGTGTCTTCAGTGACTCATTATATCAGTCATTATTCCTGTTGCATAAACTGTGGCTGAGCTGATGTGGATGTGAACACAGCCCAGTCTGACTAAAACAACGGGTCCAACCTGGAGCGGCTTCACTGACTGTCTGCGTCTGTGGACACACACTTCGTCAGAAATGAGCCTGGTTGTAAAGACAGAACGTCTTCAAATGAGCAAAACCTGATGGATTTAAAAGGAGCTGAATTAACTAATTCATTAATTAGCTGATTGACCAAAAAAAAAAAAAAAATCTAATCATCAAAATTACTGGATTCAAGTTTTTCAAATATAATTTCAGAATTACATGGAACTCTTTAGGTTTTGGGCATTTTTCATCTAAATTTTAATTGACTTTATCTTATCAACTTGTAAAGATTCACCTAATACGAAACTGAAATAATGAAGTTCTCTGTCAGGTTTGAGACTCTCACCTGGCTCTGACACTTTTACAGGAACAACAACCTGAGGTTGATACGTGACAGATATGTTTTGGTTTTATCTTTTCACGGCAGCTCACTCTTGCTGTGTGTGTGTGTGTGTCCTCATAATTGTGTGTCTTTAGTCCGAACACAAAAGCAAACTAGACTGGCAGTGGAAAAGGGATGAATTGGTTTTTATTAATAACTTATTTTGGTGGAAAGAGGATACAAGTTGACCGGTTGGTTGGTGTTTGTTTGAGTGGTTGGCTGGTTGGTTGGTTGGCTGGTGTTTGGTTGGCTGGTGTTTGTTTGAGTGGTTGGTTGTTTGGTTGGCTGGTCGGTTTGTTGGTTGTTTGGTGTTTGTTTGAGTGGTTGGCTGGTTTGCTGGCTGGTTGGTTGGTTGTTTGGTTGGCTGGCAGATACTTTTCTAATCTTAAGGGGAAATTAAAAATGTGCAGCAGCTCACTAATATATGCAATTAAAAATTAGCCCAGTTCATGAGGCACCTGCTTTATCTGAGGTGTTATACAGTCAGATGGCAGTGGGAACACAGGATCTCCTGAACCTCTCAGACCTGAAGCTGTCGCTGTTTCTCTCTCCTGTCATGAACATTAACTAGCTGAAGAGTGGGTCTAGACCTCAGAAAGTCTATGACCATCTCCTTGGTCTTGGAGGTGTTGAGAAGGAGGCAGTTCTTGTTCAATGAAAGCCATCATTAGATCCCTGTCCTCCTCTTCCTGCCTGCTCCTGATACAGGCCCCAATAACCATGTCATCAGATTATTTCTTGCAGTTATCTCTCATGCCATTAAACTGTTGAACGCTAATGATGATTCAGCTGTTTTACCCACGATGTACTCCAGATTTGACTGCCTAAACAGTTTCAAGTAAGATTGTGTGATAGATGTAGGATTTGTGTGACTGCACATATCACATATATCACGTCTTTTGTATGTGTTCTGGTTGGCTGAGAGACAAATTTCCCTTTGGGGGACAATGAAGTTAAAGTTGATGGTGAAGAGGTAAATCAAGTAAATGACCTTTTCAAAAAGACATTTTCTTTGACAGGGCTGATAAAAAACCACTGATAAAATAGTACATCACATTCAATTTGAGATCCAGTGTCATGGTCTTCAACACCGAAGCCAGAAATTAGCTCTACTTGTTCTCCACACTGAACAACCTGAGCCAGTCTGTCTCCAGCACATCATAGGTGGATGATGAAGTTTTCTTGGGAGCAGTAGGTGCATGTAATTATTATTATGTGCAGAAAGCATTTGCATTTGCAAAGTGTTTCTGCTCACAGATACATGAGTGTATACCTCTGTATCAGTGTGCATGCATGTGCATGTTTATTACCTTAATTAGGTTCACACAGGCAGGGGAAGTACAGCAGCTCCTTCCATGCAGAACAGACAGACGACAACTCCTGGAAAGAATTAAATGACAACAACAAATCATTTAATTAAAAATCATTTTACCAGACAAATTTAAATGTACTGTGGTTAAAGACTAGTTTAAAAAGGTCACTTGACTTTAATTTATCATACTTATGAATGATGTTACAGATTCTGGTTTTGCATGGGTGGGACTGTCTTGTTTGTTTGTTGTTTGTTTTGTTGTCTTTTTTGTTTGGTTAAAAAAAAAACAGACAAAATCACAATTTGTAACCAATTGGTATGTTGTCAAAAATATCAAAAAAAAAAAAAAAACTAGTCTAAAAGGCATCATAAAGTAGCAAACCTTCTTGACATTAACGTATCAGAGTAAGACAAATCCAAATCTAAACTTTGATAAACATGTGTTTATCAAACCATTGAGACAACATGATTTATACGCTTCTGCGGTCTTAAGAGGGACAACCAATCCAAACCCCCAGACTCCTCCTGCCTTAGTCAGACAATCTCTCTGTTGCATTAATATTAAAAATGATTTACTTTGGTTCACGAAAATTAACCACCCTGAGGGTCATTAGGACTTTTGGTGTGTTCATGCTGTTTTTGTCTTTCGTGAACTCTCAAACTTTAAATTGTTAAAACAAAATGGTCATAATTTCAATAGTTTCCAGCTGCAGAGAATCGATGTGATAACATGCAAACTCCTCACAGACAGGCCCCAGACCTGGGGTTCGAACCCAGAACCTTCCTGATGTGAGTGCTAATCTCTGCACCAGTGTCTTTTTCCTCCACAGTCAAGTTTTGCCCACAATGCACTGCATGCTTGGTTATTATATGCACATGCAACAAGTAGGTTTGGTGTTGATCACAGCTAACTCAAGATGACGTAAAGATAGTAAAAATGTTGACACTGTATGGTTTTTTTTTTTGGTTTTTTTTTGCCACATGGAGACAAAGCAGATTAAGCACTGATGCATTTCTAAAAAATACTAACTGGGATTTCAAGGTACCTTAAATCTTGTTTTTTAAATAAACACGAGGTTACATAAGAAAGAATTATAAAATAACTCAGATGAGAGACAAGCAGCTTTGTAAACATGTGTGACTAGTGTGTGTGTGTTTGTGTGGAACATGTTTTAAGGTGGGTTGAGACTCTTTGTCCTTAGCTAGTCCCGTCTTATATGGGTGTGTTTATGTGTTCACATTTATAAAAAAGGTAGGTTGCTGTGTGTGAGGGCTGTTATAGTGGCTCCTTGGAGAACATGTGCTGTCAACACACATTTTCTCAGACACACACACACACACACACACACACACACACACACACACACACACACACACACCAGTTAAAACACAACAGCCCCAGTTGGTCTCCAGAGAAGAGCTATAGAGAGACAAAGGGAATAGAGAAGAATAGAAATATACAGAGACTGGCCACAAAAACAGGAATACCAGTATAATATCTATCTCCTTAAACACAAGCTGCCTGTAGAACTGAATCCACCGCTCTGACACAGTCTCAGGAAAGACTTGAACTCAAGGTCCCTGAACACAACAAGTCCCAGAGTCCCACTACACACTGGTTGAATGACGGGTTGCCTCTTTTGGGGCACAGGGCCCCACCTGTCACAGTCTAGCTGCTGGCTGCACCTTGCCCCATGAGAGCCCCCCACCCCACCCCCTCACTGTCCTACACCAGGTGGCCTGAGGTCTGGTTGGAGAAGCAGCACAGTTTTATAACTAAACTAACAACATCAGTGTTTTTTTCAAGGGATCTCTGGAGGAAAAAAAACCCAAGAAGCATTTTCACTGTCAGAGTAAACCGAACACAAAGTTACTGTATCACATGACCCTTGTTTGACTGGAGTTTTATATCAGTCCAATAGAAATTTTTGTTTTTCTAAAATCTGATTTTTTTTGAGTATTTAATTTAATCCATATGAATATGAACTAAAATGACCAGGTTCTCAAAAATTCATGTTTATGTTTATTGAACACAAACAAAAATGATGTGTCAGAACTTATTTTAGCCAAATTAACATTTTTCCTTCTTGAGCTGAATAACGCTCTACTCAGATTTATTGCAAACAGCTCGAACACTTAAATTTTCATCTAGTAGAGTAACATGGACATTAAGAGTTCACCTGACAAAATTAATGCGTCACATAACCCTCGTCTGACTCTCGTCGGCGTGGAGTTGAGACACCACATATGTCATATGTCTGAACTACTAATTCAACTAAATATTCAGTGATTATCATTTTGTAAATACTTAACTAAATTGTTCATGAATATTTGATTCACGTGAACTGAATTATGGGTAATTATCTATTACTGTAGTTTTACAAAAGGTCTCCCTATAATTCCATGTCTTTTACTTCTAACATTTTAGTTAGAAGTGATGCACCTCTAAAAGAATAGTTATCTTTGCAAAAAGATCAAGTAAAGTTATACATTTGATGTGTTCTTTCAACTTCATGCACAAAAAGTAACTCAGAGGTGGATCAGAGTCCACTCTTTAGTATAAATGACGTTCACTAATTACACCTCAAATCTTATCTGTGCAAGAGTTGCTCCCTGTTCTTGTGGACAACTGATAACCTTTGAGGCTGTTCTTTGTTGTAAACATCAGAACAAGCGCACTGTCAAAGCTCGGAGCACTGCCGTTCATGATTGTCTGGTCCACTGGAATCAGGAATCATGTCCAGGTGTCAGGAGGAAAGTCCCTATGGTACACAACAGAGAAAAAAAGTTCAAATTTGAGTCAAAAGACCTGCAGTCGAACAACATGACATCAAGGCAGCTATGTCATCTTCATTCAAAATATAACAAATATCAAGTTATTTTTTCCACTTATATATTTTCCTTATTAAACACAAGTTCATATATAAACCCATTGAGACAACAAACAATAAAACACAAGAAACAAGAAAATTAAATCACATATTAAGTGTTGCAAAGTCAGACTGACTTTAAGTTATTATGTAGCTTATCATATTCATTTATTAATTTTAGGGTCTTTATAGCATTTTATTAGTTGGCTTGGTTCTTAACAGTTTCCAAAAATAATTGTATAAAGTTGTTCTATGTACAACATGTGGCTTTGAATATTATCTTGACAAAGACGTATTTAGTTAATTATTACTACTATTACATCAAATATGATATCACTCTTCACAAGTATATGTATGGGAAATACTCTTTTTTTTAAGACCACAGTAATCAGTTATAATCAATATTCAGTTTGAATCTTTTCAACATGGATAAATGATACGCCATTTCATGAAATGTTATCGATACAGTATGTGTCACATGTTCTCCATGCTTTTCCCAGCTGCATAGCGATAGTTTGGACCAAAAACACTGAGAAAACGGGGCAGAAACGAAGAGAATATCTAATATTTTTGTTTGGGTACTTCTCCCTCGGGACTGTTGCTCCGATATAAACCGTTCCCACACAGTCTCCGACGTCGAAAGACAATAACATACTTGATTTTATAGGTAACAAATATCAGAAGACAGAGGGAACCGCCGTCGCCTACGTGACGTCACCCACCCGTTTCTGAAGCGCTGCTCTGGCGCCGCCATCTTGAAAAACGCCTGACTCCGCCTAACTCTTTGGCTAATCTGGAAATTGGTGACGAGGTGTGGCGTGTGTGGTTAAGTACCTCTGCCATCCAGAGCATACGCGCCGATTAGGATAGTTAGCACTGGTTAGCCGGGCGTCTGTGTGCTTTGCTGGAATGCTAACCCGAGGCTAATTCATTTGCTAGCTAGCGAGCTAAGCTAACAAGCCGTGTATGGTGAGCGCGGACACTGATACCTGCTAACCAGTGCTAACGTGGAAATAAATTATTTACTAGAATTTACACTCACCTCAAAAGACAAGAGTATAGACTTCTTCACGTTCCTCCAAACAAACTATTTTATTTCAAAAGAAAAAAAAAAAATCTTCCATAAAGCACCGGAAGTATAAACAACCGGAGGTGACGTTCAGCGACGGCTCGTGACCTGCGGCAGCGCCCACCTGTCAGTCATAGAGGCCACGCCCCCAATCCTACGTCATTTGAATCCTTAATAAAAATGTAAACAGGATTATATTATATTATATATTATATAGGTTATATTAAAATTCAACCACACGCAGGCGTCATGAAGGAGGAAATCAGCTACAGACACCTGAACTGTTTCTTGTACCAGGTTGTAAACAGGTTTATTTCTGCAGTAAAGTTGAACTTTTTAACATGAAAGTCTATGGGGACTGACTCACTGTAGGAGCTAGACTCAATAATAATAATAATAATAGTGATGATAAACTTTATTTACTTTTATTAACAAAGTTGCAAAGGTTGAAAGAAAGAAAAGGGGAAAAAGAACAGCAAGAAAAAACAAGAAAAAAAACATCATAGAACTGGTAAGTTACATAGAAATATGAATTTCCTGTGTGGTGGAAAAATAAAACAACAATAATGTATTATAGAATAATAAAAGGTTTCTGATAAAAGAATTAGTATGTTTTAATAGAGAGTATTAAAAGGCACTGATGTTGCTGGTGGCCTGATCCACAGTCTGAGGGTGCTAATAGCAGAGGCCCATTCACCCTTGGTCACAAGCTGAGACCTATATATAACCAGCAGAGCTCCATCCACCAGTCTAAGCAAACACCCAGGCACACAGTGGGTATTGGGTTGTCAGGACATTCCCTTTGCCATTATCTATGGGATTGGGAGGATAACAAAACACAAAACAAAGTCAACACTGCTGAGTGTTGAATTAGTGCTTGATATATTGACACTGACGGAGAAATGTGAACGACAATTTCAACAACAAAAACAATACGTTGTTTTTAATTATTTAAGTTTGTACATTCGCTGTACAGAGATAAAGTCCTCTAATCATCCAGTAAACATAAAGAGAGATTAAAAGTTAAAATCAAAATAGAATTATTCTAAACTATTAAACTATTCAGGGTAAAATTGTATTTAAATTAAATTAGATGAAAGGTTTTTGTTTTTATTTTAATTAGAATTCAAAGTTCCTTGGATGTTTTAACTTCTAGTTATTTGCATTGTCAATACACATGTCAAACTTTGATTAAATAACTAATTAATACAAATTCTAATTCTAATAATTTGTATTTCTAATAATTGATTGATTTAAGTCACAACTAGTGTAAAATTACAGCATTGTTTATGTCTTAGACCTTAGCAACAAACCATGTTTCTTTGTGAAAGTATTACTGTAAAGTAATACTGCCATTGAGGCCTTTTTTGTTGTTGTTGTTGTAAATAAACTAGTTTTTACTATTATTTTATGATCTTATCCAAAAGTAGGATTAATGTAGGGATGAATGTATTTTCCAAATTGAAAAGAAGCAGATCTTTGTGTGTGAGTACATTTGTTTTTGAAAGACAACTGAAGTTGAGCTGAGTCCAAACTGGGCTGTTATGTTTGTGTCTGTGTGTCTTATCTGAAGGCCCCTGGCTTTCCCCATAGGAATAAGGAGATGGAGAAAAAAAAAGAGAAACTCGACCAAGAGGATGAAAATAACCTCCCACCATGGGAAGTGAAAGTGCGTTTCAAAACACTCTTGTCTGTCCTCCCCCCTTTCTTTCTCTCTCTGTGCCGTTGTCCAGTGCCAACGTTTGCCCGTCGAGGGCAGCTGGTGGGAAACCAACTGTTGTTTGAGGGGAATTACACTCAGTACAACAACTTCAGAGGTTAATGAGCTTTAAAAGTCAGGACTTAAGGATTTTAAGATTCAGGGAAATAAGACGGAAAGTTCTGTCTTTTAGCCTGTTCCCTGATTTTTTTCTAAATTTCAAAGTGCTATTTGTAAGTTTTGCTATTGCTACATAGCTAACATTATCATTACTGTTTTTTTCTTACCCGTGAAGACAAATCAATGTGAATTTAGCATTAGACTTGATTCCTTAACTCGGCAGCGTTGGAACACAACCCTCTAGTTTTGTTTCTTGCTCCAATTTCTATCACTTCTTTTCTTCTGCTGAAGTTAACATGCTAAATGACTAGCCCTTTTACTAGCTACCGCTCTGTTACCGAGCCACTGTAGTGTTCAGTCTGCCCTGAAACAGTATCTGGTCCGAGTACGTTTTATAACCTCTTCTCCTATGAATGTACCAATGACTGAATGACTCTTGCTAACATTGGTTATGTAACAATAGCAAAACTTAGAAAAAATTGCTCCTTTCACAGATAAGCATCATTCAATATAATATATAACAAAAGATACTGAAAATATTGTCTAATTTAAAGCCAATTTTATTTTGAAAGGCATTCTAGAACAGTCACATTTCCTAAATTCAAGAATACAGGATATATATACTGTACGCACTGTATTTGTAAAACATTAAGAAAAGAACTGATCATTTTTTTTACTGCATATTCAGTAATGCAGGATGTTTCACGCTGATTAATATCTATATGTTTGTGTTTTAATACATTAGGACCCTGTCGTTTGTGGTCACACTGCAGCATCACAAAGAGACTCATGTTTCCTTCCTTTCCTTCTCACACTGCAGGTTTTCTTTTGGGGTCTTGAATCCTCGGCTCTATAGTCGTCAAAGTCCTGGCTTCAGATACGATGAGAGAATATTTCTGTGTGGTTTTTTTTTTTTCCTGTCTATCCAGTTTCACCCACTCTGGACAGGATTCTCAGACGTGTCCGAGACCATCCTGGGTTGGGCCTCTTGGGTTTCCTTCTCTGTGAAACTGTCCTCTTCTTCTTCCTCTTTCTCTTTTGACACACACACAACCTTTAGATGTTGAAATCTCCACTCACATTTTGCTGAGGCCTTGCAGAGCACGAGGGACTGTCCTGAACCAGGATGAAGCTGTGGGAGTTCTTGGAGTTTTGAAGTTTTTTTCAAAGCAGCAGGAGAGATGAGTAGTTCTCCACAACAGTGAAAAGGAAAATAGGTTTTTCACTCCCATTTCTCATTTTTTGTCTCCATTACTACCCACTACACATTCATACTGACATTTGGAAACATTTTTAAATGGCATAAAGGATAATATGAGACAAATGGATCATATATCTAATATTTTTTTAACATTTATAAACATTTTTTTTAAATGTCACCAAGTCTTCACATATTCAGAATCAACACAACCTCAGCTAATGATATATGTCAGTCAATAAAGACTCAGATAGTAGCTCATAAAACAAGTAAAAACAAAAAACTTACATTGATTTTTCTTTATTTTCCTCCATAATAACTAAAGAAACAGCACAGAACGCCACACATGTGTTTGTGTTGTTCCAGAGCTGATTTGAAGTTTCTCTCTTTATCTGATCTGAGTTCTGCTCATTCTTTGGAGCAGTAATGATGAAAAATCAGCTCCAAAGCCTCTAATGCTCTAAATATCTTATTGTCCATGTCTCTCTGTCTTTATTCTGTCACTACAATAAACTCAGAGCAACTTTCCAACTCACTCTGAGATCAGAAAATATATCAGAAAAACCACAGTAGAGAAATCACGCTCCAAAGATGATATGAGTTTTGGAAGGGCCTTTAAAAAACACGAAACTCAACATACAATACATTAATGCAATGTATAAACAATGATGTAATAAAAGTGCTAAAAAAAAAAAAAAAAATATGTTCCACTTTAAAAACAGATGCAATTTGAGTCTAAGATCCCAGTCATGACCTGTTCAGAGCTTTGTGTTTAGAGATTCCCTGAACAGAAGCAGCCATCTGTCCAAATGAGGATTTATTAAAGGGGGGGCCTTACTATTCCCATTGGACTCACGTTATGTTACTGAGCCAGAAACCCTGAAAGGGGCCAGCAGGTCACTGAGCACCTGAGGAGCCTTTATTCACAAGTTTGATATCAGCACATCTGATTAAATGATCATTTCAATCTCTATAGGAAGATTTCAGGACTGTCTTTTTAATTAGTTGCTAAATTGTCGTAGATGCTGTTTGTGTAAAACAACACACTGTTCACAGTTAGAAAGGTAGAATTTGAGCCATTGTAGAGTTTTATCAAACGTGAATAAATGAGAATTTCATGGTTCGATGTGTCGGTTACCTTTTTAAGATGCAGTCAAACCAGACCAAAGACCAACCACTTCACCTTGGTCTAATGAGAATTTTATCTGTCGTACAAAAAGGCAATTAGCAGCCCCTGCAGAATAATTAGGACAGGAGCCAAACTGTAACGGATGGAAATCGGTTCTGGAAGCTTCATTAACTGCAACTTTTGCCAAGACCTTTGAAAACACAGGTCAGATACTAACTGGTCTGTAGTTTAATGTCTGATCAACAATATGCATTAAAAAAAACTTGTACTTTTATCTTGTAAGCAACAAGTTTAGGGGAGATCAGGGAGTGTTGTTTTGCGTGCCATAACATTATGACCACCTGCCTAATATTGTGTAGGTCCCCTTTTTGCTGCTAAAACAGCCCTGACCCTGGAGGCCTGGACTCCTCTAGACCTCTGAAGCTGAGCTGTGGTATCTGGACCCAGACGTCAGCAGCAGATCCTTTAAGTCCTGAAGTTGTGAGGTGGAGCCTCCATGGATCAGACTTGTTGGTCCAGCTCATCCCACAGATGCTGGACTGGACTGAGATCTGGAGAATTTGGAGCTTCTGCTCTGTGTTCTGACGCCTTTCTATCAGAACCAGCATGAACTTCCTCAGCAGTCTGAGCTCCAGTAGCTCTTCTGTTGGATTAGACCACACGGTCCAGCCTTCACTCCCCACCACCATCACTGAGCCTTGACCCCTGACCCTGTCTGTGGTCCAGTGGTTTTCCCTCCTTGGACCACTTCTGGTAGGTGCTGACCACTGCGGCCCGGGAACATCCCACAGAGCTGCAGTGTTGGAGAAGCTCTGACCCAGTCGTCACATCACAGTCTGGTCAAAGTCAAAGTCGCTCACATCCTCACATTTGACCATTTTTCCAACACGTCAACTTCGGGACTAAATGTTCACTTGCTATCCACGGTCAGGTGCCATGGTAACCAGGTAATCGTTGTTATTCACTTCACCTGTCAGTGGTCATAATGTTATGGCTGAATATGGTAGGGACAGTTGTAACAGTCCATTAGAAATGAGCCCATAAAGCCAGCAGGGGCAAACGAAAATTGTTCACTCACATACTCTATGATTGTCTAGTAAACGTCTGAGTGTGTTTTATTTAACAGTTTGAGAGATTTAGCACAAACAACCAAATTATGACTTTTTAAGGCTTTTTAAAATCAACATATAACTTGTTAAGCTAAGCTAACTACTATTTAATAGACACACATGAGAGGGGTTATCATTTTCTCATCTAACACTCAGCAAGAAAGATAATTAAGGAAACTATCAAACTATCCCTGTTAGACCTTTACATTATATTTTGTGTGTTCTGTGGGGTCAGATGGTCCAGGCCCCCAGACTGCACAGTCTTATTGACATTTATTGGTGTGTGGCCTGTGGTGCAGTCAGAAATAGTGCTGTTGCCCTCTGCTCATCAGGAGATGTCGGTGGTAGAGGTTGAAGCTTCTTTCAGTCCCGTTCATCTGCTGCATATATGGAAAAAAAAACTCCACATTCTGACCCAGCAATGACTGAACAACACCCCCATCTACACACACGCATGCCTCCAGACACACACACACACTCAGAGCTATGCATGGCTAAATGAACATTCACCCTGCACACAAATGCATATGTGCCCACTGTCATGCACTAAGACATATGTATGTATGCATGAGCTAACACATGTACAGCACAACTGATAACGAGAGCAGCAGCCTTTATGCACATATATGTAAATGCTACACACACACAAAATACACAAACACTGACTGAAAAGATGAATCAGTTTGAGACCCGACTTTAACACAGATATGGACATACACACTCACACACACACACACACACACACACACACACACACACACACACAGGACCCTGGCTGCCTCGCCTGCTCGGCTGGCTGGATCTCTCGGTTGCCATGGTGCCAGTCAGCTGGAGGGAGTACGAGTGGGCGTCGAGGACGAGGTCTGCTGCTGACTCCTGGCTGGGACACACACACACACACACACGCGCGTGCGCACGTGCGCAAAAGTACAAAAACACACACATAAGCACACACATGCAGATGAAGGCAGGTAATGTATGAAGATATATGAACAAACATGGATGTAAAAGCATGCAAACACATGTGGGCTGCCACATACACACACGCACACACAAGGAGGCAGAAATAGTGACACTAATATGCACAAAAACACAGGTGAAAACATGCTGCAGACACACACACACAGAAGATGAATAAGAAAATAAAGGACGATAATTGAAACATTCCTCAGTGAACAAAGCTGCTGCTTATAAACAGTGTTGATCTTACTGTACCTGTGAGAACCTGGACTGTTGGTCCATCATGTCTGATTTAATCCAGACTGAAAACTGAATCCTGATCCTACATAAATCCACAAATTAGTCTCTTACGCAAAAGAAACGGCACAAACACTGTTGACTTGTATTTTGGGAGCTGTAAACACACTATAGTGGTGCTGATGTCCTGTCCTATAATTAGTACAAATAACACATGTTCAGTTTTCACACCACGGTTAGAAATGTTGCTCAACATATAATTTTTTTTTTACTGTTACCTGTGTATCAACTGCAACACTTTCAATATTAAATAAAGGGTTGTTTATCTGGATTTAATAATAATATGGATTCATCAGTTTGGTCTATAAAATGTCAGAAAAATTGAATGTTGACGTCTTCAAACAGATCAGACAAAATAAGATAATCTAATTCCATTAAGAAATATAATCTAAAATACATAAAACAGAAATACTATATTCAATAACAATATAGTGGTATTTAGTATATTTAGTATTAATATTCACATTTGAGACGTCAAGCTTTATTCAATAATTTATCAAAATAACTGCAGATTATTCTTCTGTCCATTAACGGATCATTTTGGTTTCATCAGCTGTATTTGCTTTGAGGCTTTATTCATTATTGTTGTTATTATTATTTCATGTTCAGAAAAAGCTCTGCAGTGATTCTTGTTTCACTGCCTTTTTTTTCCTTTTGAGTTTTTTTTTTTTTATTCACTGGACTCATTTTGTCATTTCGTTTGAGCAAGAACCATTTTTTCCTCAGATGAATATTTAATTTGGGGACTGATCTTTTTATGTTTACAGTAAATAAAATATGAGAACACATATAAACATATTTTTCACCACATTGGGAGGTGGAAATACAAGCATTTAAGATTTGCAAAAGCGGCCACAAGACAGCTCCAGTCTGATTTAAAAATGTTTTGAATATATTTTAATATTAGAAAATGATGCTTTACACATTTTAGTGATTTAAACTCAGACGCAGGTTCATGTTAAACACACAGACACAGACAGAAAGACACAAGGATCCTGCTGACGCAGGCTTTGATAGTTTGACAACAGAGGTCAAAGGTCACCATGAGTCACTATCTGACCCGTCTTCATATCTCTCGTATTCATGGTCAAATCATGGTCACATGTAATAAAAAAGATATAAATACTCAACGGCAAGTAAAATTTTATTCATCACATTTCAGTCTATTCAGTCAATAATCAATGGTTTGTGGCTTGTTCATCTTAATATTCTTTAAATGTTTTTGTTTTATATTCACTGATATTTACATCTGTTCACAAACAGTGTTGATTATTTTTTTTTAATTATTTTTTTCTTCTAAGAAAAAGAAAGATTGATTATTATTGATGTCTTGTTGAAATGGTTTTCTAACCTGTCCAGGATGTACCCCCACCCTCACCTAATCTCAGCTTTTTCTTTTCTTTAAAGCGTCTGAGTCTCATCTTCCTTTTCTTCCTTTTTCAGTTGGAGTAATGGTGGAAATTTGTTTTGTAAACTGCAATATTTAGAGGATATAAAATAAAAACAACAAATATAAACAACCATAGCATCTAGAGAAACTAAAAAAACTGATACTAACAGCCAGTTAATATACCGCAGGCTGTAATAAAACTCTACCATTTCTCTTCTTCTCTTCTCACTATTAAACACATAAGCTTTTTTCTTTTGCCATGTGCTAATATCACAGTGCTAACGTGCTAACGGCACCATGTCCGGATAAATCTATTTGTGGGTAAACCCAGCAGGTGTGTTATTTGGATCATGAGCTAAATTATTTGTCACTCTCTTTCCCTGTCGCTCCAGAGAACAGACAAACCACAGCCGTCTGGTTGTGTTCAGATAAGACCTGAACATGTGCCGCGAGTTTTGTGTTTGTGGTTCAAACACACAGTCTACCTGTGCAGCCCACGCTGCTTTTAGAAAACCTAACAATGCTACAGTAAAAACCTCAAATCCCCAGGAAGCAGTCGGCCTCCGACAAATTAGAGAGAGAAAGGTTCTGTGTGTTTTGCTCACACTGTGGCGTAAACATAGAATCTGCGCTGCATCTCAAATGTATCACGGCTTTAAAATCAGTGATTAAACCGTCTCTTTCCTTTCATCTGCATCTTTGCTCCAACACGAAGGAAAAGGAAATTCGAGGAATCAATAAGAGCTGGTAGCTCGCAGCAGGATTCAGTCTGCATATAACTATGACTGTAAGGATATGAACTGTAGGATTAAATAAAAACACACACAGGAAAGAAATGTGATGAAAAGAGCGTTTTGGTTATAGCAACATTTACAGAAGGACCTGGATGATTCAGCCTTTAACCTACGGCTTCATGACTGTGAGGACTCAGTCGACCAGGTCGTGGTCTCTCTTAGACTTTAAAGAAGGCATCCGTTTCACCTCACCCCCCAACGATCAGGACCAGAATCAGAATCAAGATCAGGATCAGGATCAGGATCAGGACCAGAATCAGAATCAGAATCAACATCAGGATCGGGATCAGGACCAGGATCAGGATCAGGATCAAGATCAGGATCAGGATCAGGATCAGGACCAGAATCAGAATCAAGATCAGGATCAGGATCAGGATCAGGATCAGAATCAGAATCAAGATCAGAATCAGGATCAGGATCAGGATCATAATCGGAATCAGGATCAGGATCAGGATCAGGAACAGGAACAGGATCAGAATAAGAATCAAGATCAGAATCAGGATCAGAATCAAAATCAGGATCAGGATCAGAATCAGAATCAGGATCAGTATCAAAATCCGGATCAGAATCAGGATCAGAATCAGGATCAGGATCAGGATCAGGATCCTCCTGATGTGGACTATAAACTATGTCACCATACTCTTCCCTTCGCTCCTGTCATCATTACTTCAGCCACCAGATGTCACCTAGCAACAACACCTAACTATGAGGTCATAATGACCTGCTAACAAACGACCTATGGGCTCGTTTGTCACATGAGCCTGAACAAAGTCCATTTAAATCGGCATTACTCTATATGCATAGCATGATTACTGCTGTGCTGCAGAACATACACACACACACACATATTAACATATTGCATACATTAACATGGCTCTGTATCACTGTCACACTCACAGCTGCACAGTAATGAGCTGCTTTTGTTTTGTTTCCACAAACGCAGCCTGATGTTGAAGTGTGACCCCGCCTGTGGCAACATGTCTTTATTTTTATTTATTTAATCTTGTTTTAATCAGGCGTCTCGTTATGAGAAAACACAAAACAATCACAAAAAACACAACCAACAAGTCAGAGGCAGCACAAATACACAAAAACAAAAACAAAAACAAATGTTGCAAGAATCATTAAAAAACACCAACAAAGCTTTAAAATCTCCAATGGACATGATTCTAGTTTGAAGGCACATATACACACACACACACACCTACACACACTTACACGCACACACACGACACACACACACACACCAGGCTCCCTGTTCGAGCAAGTTTCCTTCAGTAAAACCTGAACTCATTGTATTGTAATTCTGTCACATTACTCTGTGCATAAATACCTCCACAAACACACACAGATCCCCCCTGTGAACACAACACACACGCCCACACACGCACACACGTATTAATGAGGCTATGTAAAGTCTGTTTATTCACCCCTATGGAGGCTGCTTTGCGTTCATGAACACAGCCCACTAGTGAAGCGTGACTTCCAACGATATCCTGCCTCCTGTCAACAAACACACAATACACAAGACCAATACCAATTTTCAGTTTCTGGTAATTTATGGACATGGCATCAGAGTTACATCTTGACTCATTAGAGTAAATGACTTAACAATTATTAAAGGTGCATACAGTCTAAATGTAGATGTTAAAGGTCCATACAGTCTAAATGTAGATGTTAAAGGTCCATACAGTCTAAATGTAGATGTTAAAGGTCCATACAGTCTAAAGGTAGATGTTAAAGGTCCATACGGTCTAAAGGTAGATGTTAAAAGTCCCATACGGTCTAAAGGTAGATGTTAAAGGTCCATACAGTCTAAAGGTAGATGTTAAAGGTCCATACAGTCTAAAGGTAGATGTTAAAGGTCCATACGGTCTAAAGGTAGATGTTAAAAGTCCCATACGGTCTAAAGGTAGATGTTAAAAGTCCCATACGGTCTAAAGGTAGACCTCCATGTGGTCTTTGATTATAAAGCAATTATAATTATTATTATAAAGAAATGCTCACAGCCTGTATTCAGAAACTGAGCCTTAAAACCAGCCATCAGGACTTCTGTGACTTTGTGATGTCACAACCGAGCAGTGTTTACTCAAAATTTATTTATTGGATCACTCAGAAAACAGCAGCCAATCAGAAGAGAGGCTCAGATCTCTTCTGATTGGCTGACTGACCTGTTGCTCCTTGAGCTACAGAGAGAAGCTTAGAGAGAAGATGTAAAACTACACTGAGATGTTGTTTATAATCAATCAGTCAATACGACAATAGAATATCAAGCCTGATACGAACACAAGAAACAGATAAAGAAGAGACTGAGTTCACAGGATTATGTCTGCAACATCTGACAAAAGCCTCAGTGACCTCAACCAAACACTTTGTGCCAAATGCTAACTTAGCTTAGCTGTGTTTAATCTGCAGGTCGACTGGGCCACATACTTCAATACTGACTGATTGAAACGCTGACTGATTGGCTCAACTGTGCTGAACATGTCTCTTTAACTCCCTGCCGGGGTCATTGTAAGTCGCTTTGGATAAAACCATCTGCCAAATGAGTAAATGTAAATGTAAAACTACACTGAGATGGTTTTAGGTTCTTAAAAACACAAATATATTTTTATTGATATCAACACTTCAAAATAAAACACTGGAGAAGTAAAAGTATGGACCTTTAAGAGATAAACAGTTCATATTGTCCCGCTTAAACAACATTATTATATTTTTGGAGGTGGAGTCATTGACTTGGCAACATCCAGAATTTAATATCTCGATAAAGTCCAGCCAAGATATCCCATTATACAATATTATGATGTATTATTATATAAGTGTTTTTTTAAGATTCAGTCTTTTATAATAAGGTACAATATGCAATAAAACGATTTGGGTGCGACTCTTTCCTTCATGTCATTCCCCTTCTCACAGTTTCTCTACACCGTCCTGTCTGATAATAAAGCTACAAAATGGCCCAAAAACAATAAGAAACCAGACCAGGTTTTTCATATCCATACAAACCTTGGTCAGTGTCATTATCAAATAACACACATGGATGATTGTTATAAGCCTGACAGGTCAAAGTTGAAGCAGGAAGTGGCTCCACAGACTCTAATGGACAGTTTGGGGAGAAACAGACATTCACTTGCTCTTGTAGTAATTAATATGTGAGTTACACCTGCTGCTCATGTTCCTGACCTGTGGAGCGTTCACCTCACTGACCTCCACCATTATCCTGAAGAGTGAAATCAAGAACTGATGGTGTTGATGATCACCATCGGACCAAAGCTGATATTTCCCTGTCACTCATTATAGCACATGTGTGATAGTCTGTGTGCTTCCACCTGCATGGACAGAAAAATAATTGACAACTAATAAGATAACATATTCATCTTTTATGGCAAGTTGAACTTCCCCAATGTGATTAACTTCCTGTTTTTCTTTGTGTTATTAATGACAGTACTTGTAGTTGTGACGGACTAACCAGCCATAACATTATGACCACTGACAGGTGTAGTTAATAACACTGATCACCTGGTTACCGTGGTTACCTGTCAGCGGTGGATACATCAGGCAGCAGCTGAACATTTAGTCCTGAAGTTGATGTGTTGAAGCAGGAGAAACGGTCAAGTGTGAGGATGTGAGGGACTTTGACTTTGACCAGACTGTGATGTGACGACTGAGTCAGAGCTTCTCCAACACTGCAGCTCTGTGGGATGTTCCCGGGCTGCAGTGGTCAGCACCTACCAGAAGTGGTCCAAGGAGGGAAAACCACTGGACCACAGACAGGGTCACAGGGGTCAAGGCTCAGTGATGGTGGTGGGGAGTGAAGGCTGGACCGTGTGGTCTGATCCAACAGAAGATCTACTGGAGCTCAGACTGCTGAGGAAGTTCATGCTGGTTCTGATAGAAAGGTGTCAGAACACAGAGCATCACAGTTTGGTGTGTACGGGGCTGTGTAGCCTCAGACCGGTCAGGGTGTCCATGATGACCCCTGTCCACCACCTGAAGCTCCTACAATGGACACATGAGCATCAGAACTGGACCATGGAGCAATAGAAGAAGGTGGTCTGGTCTGATCAGGTTTTCTTTTACATCATGCGCATCTCTTACCTGGGGAAGACATGGCACCAGGATGCATTATGGGTAGAAGAGCAGCTGGTGGAGGCAGTGTGATGCTTTGGTCGATGTTCTGCTGGGAAACCTTGGGTCCATTCATGTGGATGTTCCTTTGACTCGTCCCACCTCCCTAAACATGGCTCAGACCAAGTCCCCCCCCCTTCATGGAAACAGTCTTCCTAATGGCAGTGGCCTCTTTCAGCAGGATAATGCTCCCTGTCCCTGCAACAATGGATCAGGAGCTTTGAGGAACAACAACCAGCTCAAGGTGTTGACTTGGCTCCAAATTCCCCAGATCTCAGTCCAGTCCAGCATCTGTGGGATGAGCTGGACCAACAAGTCTGATCCATGGAGGCTCCACCTCACAACTTCAGGACTTAAAGGATCTGCTGCTAAGGTCTTGGTCCAGATACCACAGCTCAGCTTCAGAGGTCTGGAGGAGTCCAGGCCTGTTTTAGCAGCAAAAGGAGGACCTACACAACATTAAGCAGGTGTTCATAATGATAGTGTATGTCCCCATAATAACACACATTTTATAATAACATACAATAACAACACTTCTCTGTGTTTAAATTATCGATAATATATATAATTATCAATAAGGATAATCCAGCTTTATATGAAGAGGCTGTGTCTGTTTCTATATTGTATTTTTTATTATTATGATTCCTCTTGTTTGAAGCTGCAGTGACACATTCATTGTTTTGGTTTAATGCTCAGATCCAAAATGATCATTTTCCCTATTTAAACTCATCATTTCATTTCAACCTGCACCTGTGATGATGATCTGTCATTCTTCACTAAGTCTTTGTCCCATTTGCCACGTGTGAGTGTGTGTGTCTCATTAACCAGCAGCGCCCTCTAATGTTGGAAGACACTGATGTGGCTCAGTGGTAAAGAAAAAAAAAAAACAAAAAAAAACAGCTGAGCTTTTTGCGAAGTTTCATTATGTCTGTCTGATTTCTTTTAAAGTGTTTCTTTGGTTCTGACTCCTCAAGGTCCTCTGAGCGCTGATGAATGAATGAATGAATGGGGACTTGGCGGTGCTTGATGACATCACAGCCTAAGCAGAGTGTTTACATTCAGATGAAAATGAACAGGTCATTTTCTAATTATTTATCCTGAGATTGTATGAAACAGTATGTGGCTCTGACTGGAAGAGCATTAGTGTTTATGTTAGCAGGTTGTCTGTGAATATATTAGCACCCTCGCTGGCAGGATGACACACACACATACACACACAGTGGAGTGCATGCAGTCATTCAAACACACACACACACACACACACACACACACACACACACACACACACACACACACACACACACACACACATTAACTTGACTACAGAAATACAGAAACCATTTGTAGGGGGGCGACTCCACTGGTTGTAAAAAGAAGTCGGATTGTATTGAAGTCTATGGGAAAATGTCCCTACTTCTAACTTGATTTTAGCTTTGGTCTGAGATGCTCGTGCGACATCTAGTGGTAACCTGTAACATTTAACGGAAATTAAAATGAAACACTGCTCTCCAGACATTCAGGCTACAATTGTAAAAAAAAAAAAAAGACCTGTCGTAAGTAAATGATTTGTCTGTTTGGTTTTGAGCTTTTGCAAGATTAGACCATTTGACCCAAATGGAAAAAAAAAACAAAATTTATTTTTATTTGCCCAATTAAATGAATGTAAACCCACAGCTTTGAAGGTCCCATACGGTCTAAAGGTAGATGTTCAAGGTCCCTACAGTCTAAAAGTAGACCTCTGTGGTCTATGATTATAAAGCAGGTCTATATTAATACAATGAAAGTATCAAAGGTCTCAGTCCACAGAGAAATGCTCACAGCCTGTTTTCAGAAACTGAGCCTCAAAACCAGCCGCCAGGACGTCTGGAACAAAGCAGTCACAGCCTTCAAGCACGCCCCCAGGTCCAGCCCACCTGGACCCACCGTCCAACCTTGCAGGGTTTGGTTTTTCTGAGGGCTGAGTCACTGACTATCAGCCAGACAGTTAGACAGTCAGTTAAGATAATCAGTCAGTCAAACAATCAGTCAGTAGAAACTCTAGACTTCCTGTAGAGAGACTCCCACAGGTCTCTCTCTCTCTCTCTCTCTCTCTCTCTCTCTCTCAGTGACGTTCGACCACAGCTCTTTAGAGGAGGTGAGGAATGATGCAGACTAGTAGACACATGTAGTCCTGGGTCGCTCACCCTTCTGAAATCTGCCCCGGGGTTTTTATGTATCAGTGCGTGGGATTTATCTCTATCTCTGTCTTCATCACCACTCGTTCTGTCTGCCTCGCCTCCATTATCACTGCTAATTACTATTCCTCAACATCAGGCTGCCCCGACACGTCTCCAGCTGATCCAGAACGCCGTGGCACGTGTACCGTCAAGACGCAGGAAAAGAGGCCATGTTTCTCCCACATTAGCTCCTCTGCACTGAGGCTTCTTGAGCTTGCTTTGCCCTATTACCCCACTGACACATCTCCGCCTCCAACTGCATCAGTTAACATGTGACTATCCCAGCTTCTCCTCCACCTGAACAGCCCAGGAAGACGCCCACCTTGAACCTGGTTCTGCTCAACGTTTCTGTCTCTTTGCCACTGTCACCACCTTCTTGCACAGTGGTAAATAATGGGTTTTGAAAATATCAATCATCACCAATTTGTGATTGTCATGGTTACAATAATAAAAAAGCACCATACGTGCCTTCATTGCCGTTGTTACTATAAAAACGGTCGTACCTTGGTTAGGTTTTGGAAGCGATACTGTGATTGTGTGACAGATGCAGTCTGTCAATCACACAGTAGCCACGCCCCCTAATTCATCCCCTGCTTTATGGTCTCTTTTCCTCTAAATGGACCATCATTTAAAAAATAAACCTCATGTTGTATTGAAGACTTGAAACCAGAGACCGAAACCATAAACTCATTAGGAAAACATTTACTGAGCTAATAAATCAAGTGAGAAGTAGGGGCATTTCCCATAGACTTCAATGCAATCTGACACCCCCATGTTGTTCATAAGGTAAAATGCAGCTTTAAGAGTCTTCAGCATTGGCTTCACTTTTCCGCCCCTCATCCATCCACCCCAACCTCCCCCTGACGTGGACTTAAGCTGCTCTACAAACTATGATACTTCAATTTTCCCCTTCGCTCCTGTCGCCATTACTGCGACCACTAGATGTCACCTAGCAACAAACCTAACTATGAGGTCATAATAACCTACTGCACAGACGACCTTTGGGATGGATTTTTACGGGATGGTCTTTACCTGTCAGGCTATGTTTCATCTTAGTGACAGACGAGGAGGCAGCAGCGATGAGGATTATGATGATGCCAAGACTCACATACACAAGAAGTACTTCCTTTCCTCATGCCAGAGGAAGAAATTCAACGATTCCATTGATGTTTTATTGCCACATAAATCAAAACACAGAGGGAGTGTGTCTTGTTCTTTTTCTTCATGTTTATTGGTCGATTTAAGTATAAATGTCTGGCACAAAATAACAGGACTTGATTTTGTTTTTAGCTTCAGTCACTGAGGGCTGGCGCACACACAAACAAACACACACACACACACACACACACTGTATGACACATACCACACACTGCCCTGCAGTTAGAGTCTAACAAACACACTCTCTCCCACATACACACACTCAGCTGAAACACTCCATGCTGGCCTTGGCTCTCTCCATCTCGTGCAGGAAGTTGTAAAACTGAGGGAGCGTCAACTCTGGAAGAGACGAGGGAAGAAAACAGGAAACCACAGCAGATCAACCGGACTGAGTTGAAGTGAGAACAGCTCTACTGAACAACACAACATAAATAAACCTGTCATGTGTGTTATATTTTATTTTCACACTTTGACGTGAACAACAATAAATTTGACGTCTCATATTTCTCATTTGTGTTCGGCAGGTTTTTTAAAGGGAAACTTAAACAAAGTGAAGAGTTTCAGTCGTCACGCTTTGCATCACCAGCTGTTCCCGCCCTTACCCTTGCCTAGCAACCTTGACAATACTACTACTACTACTACTACTACTACTACTACTAATAATAATAATAATAATAAAGCTTTTTGTTAAGCTTTTTTTAAAACCCTTGGTTTTAACAGTTGTACCGTTAGCTGGACCCTAACACTTACATTTAAAGGCTCAATCCTCTGGCTCTCTGTTGGTGTTTTTTGCTGCCATATTATTTTCATTACCAAAGTGCAATGAATCTTGGGATATCTTGGCAGCTGTGTCCCAGTTCTGGGGCCACATCCCGTCATCACAGTCATCACTAGACTGTCCCATTTCACAGGCTCCTTTATAAATGACAAATGTGTCCTCCTGGGTAACGAATGCTCCAAGATTCATTACAAATGGGTAATAAAAATTATATGGCAGCAAATAACACCAACAGATGGTGGTTTTTAACAGATAACTGTTAAACCAAAAGGCCTTAAAACTTCAGGTTTTCATGAACAGAAAGTTACATGTTGTCAAGGAAAAAGGAGCCATGCAATGTGACGCAACAGTAAGGGCGGGAACAACTGGTGACGCAAAACGAAAATCCTCTGTGGACCAGACCGTCTCATTCTGGTTTAGCCTTCGCAGTCTACAATGGCCTTTGTAGACAGGCCGTGTCCTCCAAAGGATGAAGCCCCTGAATTGGGACACAGCTTTCATTTCCCAGGAGAACCCACTGTATCATTACCTATTGGTTTGTGAGCTGCAGTTTGTAATTTGTCTGTCACTATCTCTGGTTTTTTGAAACCAGAAGAAACCATATTTGGAAGCTGAGCTGCTCTGTACTCACACGGTAGCCACGGCTGAATAAAACCTTGCTTATGGACTATTTTCCTCTAAATGGGACCATCATTTAAAACATTAACATCATGTCGTATTAAAGACTTGAAACTAGAGACTGAGACCATAAACTCCCGTTTACTGAGCTAATAAATCAAGTCATAAGTAGGGCCTTTTTCACATAGACTTCAATACAATCTGACTTCTTTTCACAACCAGTGGAGTCGCCCCCTGATGGTCATTAGATATAATGAAGGTTTAAGGCTCTTCAGCACTGGCTTCACTTCTCCGACCCAAAGTCTATGTCCATTTTAACAGTCTGTAACAGTCTACAGCTTAGTGTTATCCTTGTATTTTCACATTGTATATCGTTAAACTTCTCATCCTCGGGTTTATCTTGTCAAACAAACAGCAGCTCACAGACGAATGGGGGATGTCATGGTGGGTTGACTCTTGGTCTTTTCGCCTGTGATGCAACTGGTGCTAAAACCGTCTTTTCCAAAAGGAGAAACAGGAGCGGCAGCAGAATGTGAAAGAAAATTACAGTCTCCATCATCTCAGGCTGGATTCCTCCATTTCTCACATCTGTCTACAAGCAACACAGAAGCTGAGTTAAAGAAAAAAAAAAAGCGCCTCATTAATTTCAGTGTTTGTGACCTGATTCACTTGCAGCCGTAAGGCAAGGCAAGGCCATTTTATTTGTATAGCCCATTTTTACAAACAGTTTGTCTCAAAGGGCTTTTACATAGCATCATAACAACATCCTCTGCCCTTAGACCCTCACATCGACTGAGGAAAAACTCAAAACAAAAAACCCTTTTAACAGGGAAAAAAAAGAGAAACCTCATGGTGAGAAACAGAGGAGGGATCCCTCACCTAGGACGGGCAGACGTGCAATAGATGTTGTATACAGACAAGCAAAACAATGGGTCTGGATCTGACCTCTTCACTTTATTCAGCTTCTTGCCAAATGCAATAAATTTCTCAGTAACGGCACAAACTCTCTCACCCATGTAGACGTTCTCAGTGGAATTCCCCCGTCGGACCACCAGCTTCAACTGCAACAGGACAGAGACGTGTCACTGTGTGTGTGAGTCTATGTGTGTGCGTGTCTGTGTGTGTGTGTAGCGTTTACAAAGCTTTAATACCTGCAGAAAGATGTTGCCGACCTTCTGAATCTCACTGGTGCCGACAGTCACTGTGTGGGTCAGAAAACACATCATGAAGCTTCACTTCTATCAAACTGGACCAGCAATGAGAGTTGTCTCCCAAACGTCCAGAAACAGGTGACACCGGCTGGTTGCTAATGTTGTGTGACTGTTAGGTGGATGTGTAGTTGACATAATGACATAAAGCTATAACACATAAAAGTTGTTTTATAGCTTGTGAACCTGTAAAACTCGCCATGTAGATTTTATTGTTTTTTTGTTCACGTCTTTCGTTTATTCATTTTCCTGGAACTTGTCAGTTTCATACATTTCCCCTTTCCACATATTTCATTTCTAATTTTCAGATCTCATTTCACAATTATAGACAAAGAGAAGCCTCTGGGTTTACTTCAGGCTCACTCACACAGAGCCAAGGATATAATAAGATGCCTTTATTATATCAGGACATATCAGGGTAAAATATGAGACAAAAAAAAAATTCAGTTTTGACCCCTACGGTTGGAAAGTGGTTGGAAAGAGGAAACCAGAAGAAACCATATGTGGAGGAGGGGGTGGAGCTGAGGAGAAGGGGTGGGGAGTAGTCGGGCCCTTTTCACACAGACAATTCAATCTGACTTCCTTTTAAAAACCAGTGGATCCACCCCCTGATGGTCATTAGACAGAACGCAGGTTTAATGCTCTTCAGTACTGGCTTCACTTTTTTTCGAGAGACAGAGACAGAGAGAGCGAGTGAGAGAGAGAGAGAGAGAGAGACATAGAGAGAGAGACTGAGACAGAGACAGAAAGAGAGAGGCAGAGAGGCAAGGCAAGTTGCCTTGCAAGTTAACTGCTAAGCTTAAGTAACCAGCTGATCTGAACAGTGTGTAAACAACTCCTGAATGAATGAGGAAGTCTCTAAAAGGAACAGAGAGTGTGTCAGTTTAACTAGTGTCAGTGTAAATGTGCAGCAGGTAGTTAGTCCCTGTTGAAGACAATGAGACAGAGCAGCTGTAAATGCTCCCAGATATACAGAGAGCTGTTTCTGTTACTGAGCCGACCACAGCCCCTGGGTTTTTATGACGCAACATTAAGCTTCATAAATCAAATTCTCTCTCTCTAAACCTTCGCTGCAGATGGTTAAACTATAGAAAAAACTGTATTTTTACTGCAAATATCAGCTACAATCTCCTTGATTCCTAATAATCGGTCTCATTATCACTAAAAAAACATTGGTTGACCACTACAACAGAATATATTTTGGCAATGGTTTTCGCAATTGCGAAATTAAATGTGAATGTGTGTCCAGCTCCTACAAGTCTGTTCATCAGTTTTAAAGTGTTTTGCATTTTGTGAACAATCCACAACAAAAGACCTGCATGTTCTACACTTTATGTAGAGGAGCACATTATGACGACCGCCTCTCAACACTTGAAGCGGATGACGCTCCTGCACGGCTTGTATTAGCATTTCTATCAGCTGTTCGTCTTTACAAGTCATTAGCTTGTATAAAGAAACAACGGTTTGAAAGAGACCCATCATCTGGACCATCAGAGGACCTAAGATACACTAATCACCATGTTAGAGACTCGTGGTCATGAATATGCTTAGTTACTCTGAGAGGAGAGAACTGCAGCCCACACAGTGTACACAGAAATAAACTTAGACTTAACCTATAATTTAAATGGCTAAATCTGATGTGGTTTTACCTCCAAACTTCCACTCCATGTCCACCAGCTGGTTGACCATCAGAGTCTGCCTCACAGCCAGTCTGGACAATGCTGCGTAGTGCTCCCCCCACTGCAAAATATGGTTGAACATGTCAGACGGACTCTTGTGCTTTGATAAGAAAGATAGCTAATGTACTGGATACTGGATTACAAATGATAAAGTTCAGGGGATTTTTTTCTCCAATAATCCATTGTATTGTTGATTTTACTGCATCTAAAATAAATCAAAATTAAAAAGGTACCTGCTGTGAAAAGTGAGCAGCCTTGTCCTCGTTCAGTCCTGAGGTACACAAAGAAAAACCACACAGTGTCATAAGGGAACACTATCCAGCAGCTATATTTAACCCCTCTTTAAGAATCGACCCCGCTGATGAGGAAATCCGGTGATGAAGGATTTGGGGGGCCTACCTAGCGTCACAAGGTCTTCTTTGATCTGCTCGGCTGTCAGGTTTTTCTTCAGGGCTCCTGGGGAGAAAACAGGGGCAACACTGTCACTGAGACGGAAACATTCTGGCAATTCAAAGAGGAACTTTCATTATTGTGAGGTTTTCAGTGTCATGGGAAAGTTTAGAATTGACATGCATATATCTGTGAGGTCCCACAGAGGGAGGGGGGGGTTGATCAGGTGATAAGAAACAGGAAGAGCAAACCTCAACATCAAAAGCCACCAATTTGTGGATTTATAAGTCTTCGTTAAAGGGTTAATTCGTGCCCATCTGTGGCTACCTGTGTAGACTCAGAGCCACGTGGGAGCAACAAGAGCTGTGATTGGTCAATACAGGCTGCTTGCGTTTTCTTATACTGATAAGTCAGTTGTTTCATCAATTTCATGTTAGTCAGAATAAAAACTGTAAAACTATAAACAGGTGAAAATCACTGATGTACATGCTGATAAGACAGGCCAGAGGAAAGCCAGAGTAAGGCCAGAGGAGGGCCAGAGGTGGACCAGAGAAGGGCCCGATAAGGGCCAAAAGGAGGGCCAGGGTAGGGTCAGAGTAGGGTCAGAGGAGGGCCAGAGTAAGGCAAGAGGAGGGCCAAAAGAAGGGCAGGTGTAGGGTCAGAGTAAGGCCAGAAGAAGGCCAAAAGAGGGCCAGAGTAAGGCAAGAGGAGGGCCAAAAGAAGGGCAGGTGTAGGGTCAGAGTAAGGCCAGAAGAAGGCCAGAGGTGGGCCAGAAGTGGGCCAGAGAAGGGCCAAAAGGAGGGCCAGAGTAGGGCCAGAGGAAGGCCAAAAAAAGGCCAAAGGAGGGCCAGAGGTGAGTCAGAGGAGAGCCAGAAGGAGGCCAAAATGGACATCAACATCAAGATGATCTCAATCTAATATCTGACAACAAATAGTTTTGTAATGTAAATCTGGTGTTTGTGTGTGTCTGTGTGTGCTTGTCCCACCCTGTGGCACCAGGAGGACGCTCTTCATCAGGTTCCTCAGAGGACCAGCGCTCATCCCATGTTCCCCTGCAAACTCAGTGAGCTGCTGCATGAATTTCTCTGTCTACACACACACACACACACACACACACACACAAATCCATGCATTAATTTGCACAGACACACAAAAGAAAAGGCAATGTTTCGCCTCGGTTCAGTTATCAAGGCTAAACACAGAGTCCCAGAAGTCCCATTGAAATCAAAATCGTGTGTGTGTGTGTGTGTGTGTGTGTGTTGTGTGTTGTGTGTCTGTTGTGTGCTCACCTCTTTAGGCTCCAGGAGGAACTGGAACAGAATTTCAATCAGTCGGTGAAACTGCTGCAAGAATTAAAAAAGTGAAGTTCTGGTTTTTGCTTCATGTCAATAAAAACAACACAACAACTCAACATGTTCAACAACGTGTCAGTTACAAAAAGAAGTATTTTATTGTGTAGTTTTCTTGAGTCTTTGAAGCTGTACACAAATTGTGAAATAATGTGATCCAGTTTCAGGTATTAATGTGTGTGACTGTGAACAAGTGAGACCTGTGTCGTCTCTCTGGGGTTTAACTAAAGTCCTGGTCCACGTTTTCAGGAGAAACACAAACATGTTGTATGTGTAGTGATTTTGAGTCTGTAGTGTACTGTGTGTCTCTTGTGGACTCGGGGACATTGATGATTCCTGTTGTTTGTGGCCCCCTGAAACTGAGGGCCCCTGGGTCTCAGTACTCCATACATAAATATGAGTATTTTTACTATTCAGTATTGTTCAGTAATTGTTCAGTATTTTTGATGATAATGGTACTGTAACTGTAGTATTACTACACTATGGTACTGTCACAGTCATATTTGTACACAGTGGTACTCTAACAGTGCTGTTACTGTAGTATTTGTACATAGTGGTACTGTTGCTGTAGTATTTGTACACAATTGTATTGTTACTGTAGTATTTGTACACTATGGTACTTTTACTGTAGTATTTGTACAGCGTGGTACTGTTACAGAGGTATTCATACACAGTGGTACTGTTACTGTAGTATTTGTACACAGTGGTACTGTCACTGTAGTATTTCTACAATATGATACTGTTACTGATACTACGGTAATGTTACTGAAGTATTTGTTCACAGTGGTACTGTTACTGTAGTATTGCGACAATATGGTACTGTTACAGTCGTATTTGTACACAGTGGTACTGTAACAGTACTGTTACTGTAGTATTTGTACACAATTGTATTGTTACTGTAGTATTTGTACTTTTACTGTAGTATTTGTACAGTGTGGTACTGTTACAGTAGTATTCATACACAGCGGTACTGTTACTGTATTATTTGTACACAGTGGTATTGTTACAGTATTTTTACTGTTCAGTATTGTTCAGTGATTTTGATGATAATACTTCAGTTAACTTCAGAGAACATGACGTATTCTATGGTACTGTTACTGTTACTGTAGTATTTGTACACAGTGGTACTATTACTGATACTACGGTAATGTTACTGTAGTATTTGTACACAGTGGTACTGTTACAGTAATATTCATGCACAGTGACACTGTTACAGTAGTATTCATACACAGTGGTACTGTTACAGTAGTATTCGTACACAGTGGTACTGTTACTGTAGTATTCATGCACAGTGACACTGTTACTGTAGTATTCGCACACAGTGGTACTGTTACAGTAATATTCGTACACAGTGGTACTGTTACAGTAGTATTCGTACACAGTGGTACTATTACAGTAGTATTTGTACACAGTGGTACTGTTACAGTAATATTCATGCGTAGTGACACTGTTACTGTAGTATTCATACACAGTGGTACTGTTACTGTAGTATTTTTACACAGTGGTACTGTTACAGTAGTATTCGTACACAGTGGTACTGTTACAGTAATATTCATGCGTAGTGACACTGTTACTGTAGTATTCGTACACAGTGGTACTGTTACTGTAGTATTCATGCACAGTGACACTGTTACTGTAGTATTTGTACACAGTGGTACTGTTACTGTAGTATTTTTACACAGTGGACTGTTACAGTAATATTCATGCACAGTGACACTGTTACTGTAGTATTTGTACACAGTGGTACTGTTACTGTAGTAGTAGTACTCCATGTGTGCTCCTGTCACATGACTCAGGTCCGGACAGTGTCTCCTGGTGCGTTCACTGACGGCTCTGAACAACGAGCTGTTCTCGATCATTCATATATAACCGCAGACAGATTTCTCCGTGTGTTTGAGGGAAGTTTAAATCTCTCGCATCACAGTGGCGGGAAAAGCGGCTGCATTTACCTGCTCGTTTAGTTTGTTCAGGTTCTGGAAGTCGGTGCTGACCGAGTCCGGTAAAACGTCTTTGGTGAAGTGAAGCTGCATTTTCAGTTTTTTAGTTTTAGCCTCAGTTTTCGCTGATAAACCGTCAGGAGCTGCTCTGCTCTGTTTTGGACTCCTGTTCCGGGTTATCTAACGCGCATGCGCGCCAAGCGCCAGCCTCCCTGAGGGAACGTGACAGAAATTAAAGCAAAATTAAAACATTTAATCATAAAATGTGGTTTAAACAACTAACGAGCGGCTAAACCTAGAAATATGATTACTTTAAAGGTATATTTACTATTTAGTCAAATAGTAATATTGGTATCAGGTGGAAAAGTCCCATTCATGTTTTGCACTAAAGCGAAATGTTGAAGGTTAAATGAGTCTTTTCAAACCAAGAGATACCAGATTAATTATAAATATATATATAATAAAATAAATAAATCAAAAATTAGCTTCGCATCAACTACAAAATTTAAACATCAAGTGAAGTAAGTATTAGAATTAAAATTTTTAGTGCCAAAAGTAAACGTAGTAGTTAAACAGCGGAATGTCTCAGATCTTTACTGAAGCGACTTAAGAACAATTTTGAGATAGTTATACTTTACTTGCATTGTTTTCATGCCACTACATTTACTTAAAAGTTGTAGTTTTAGTACTAAGACTTCACAGAATCAGGGATACCAATAATATCAGGGGTAATAATCAAATGTATGATTATTATTATAAAACACTGATATGCTGCATAAAAAGGACATTACTTGACACTTAAAGTACATTTTGACTTGTAGAGTAGCATTTTTACAAAGTTATTTAGTAAAATAATAGTAACTTATTACTTATAGTGTCCACCAATGGCTTCATAATTTATCATCTGATCATATGATTTGATTCTAAAATATTGATAATCGGTGCAGGCGTCTGGAGTGTGTTAGAAAAAAACTACTACTTAAAAGGGAAGATTTTGCCTCTCACTCAGATTTCTAATGAAATAAAGTGAGGAGAGGTTGAGTGGAAGAGCAGAGGAGGGGGGGGGGGGGTTTGCTTGTTTAACCTCAGGGGACGGAAAGTGGGAGGTGACGTCCTCACCTGGGAAAATCCTGAAGGCGACCAATCACCTCTCACCTCTGCAGGTCGGCTGAATCTGAGGGGGCCGAGCCTCAGGGGGGTGGACTTCAGCCAGGCTGCAGAGGGGGGCACGCGCAGAGAGAGAGAGAGAGAGAGAGAGAGAGAGAGAGAGCTTGGCACACACCAGGGGAGAGAGAGAGAGAGAGAGAGAGAGAGAGAGAGAGAGAGAGAGATCTGCAGCAGCATGCTCCAGCAGAGTGAACGACTCCAGCCACAGGACTAGACGGACCCGATCCAGACCTGGGCTCAAGTTCAAGGCTGATTTTAAAACTCTTTTAAACACCTCTCCCACCGGTTTGGCTCCACAGCGAACAGCCCGTCCTCCTGCACCGTCTCCGGCCGTGGATGAGCGCGACAAACCCGGATTGTTATGTAAGTTTAACGCGTTTTGTTTTGTTTTGTTTTTTTTCTTTTCTTTTAATTTTTTTTTCTAAACTCTTCTTTCTGCAGGATTTACTGCAGCTAATTAACAAGAGAACAATTAAAGTTTAACTCATTAACAGCGGATTGTGTTGCGGCGCTGTTTGTGGAGCCGGACCTTACTCTGCCTGTGTGTGTGTGTGTGTTTGTTTGTGTGTTTTTCCTTTATTTCACGGTGCACTGTGGTGAAGTGTGCAGGTCGACAGTCCTGGTGCTCCATGTGCACGGGGAGCAGAGCTGCACACAGATGTTTGTGAACCCGGTGAAGTCGTTTGATAAGGCAGTCTAACCTGACCGTGCACACGGCCGCAGTGTGTTTGTGTTGATTTTTTGTTTTGTTTTATTCTAACACAACTTTCCTATAATAATGCGACAAATGAACGCGCCTGTGCTTCACACTTTTCACCAATCGGAGCGACTCCAGCACTAAGTTTAACTTTAAACTGTCTCTTTACTTTAGAATATTTTCCTCTGTGGCTCATTGTTGATCTTTTATCGATCATATTTTGCGTCTTTAACATTGGACCAGTGCGTGAAAAGTGAGTTAACCGTGATTTTTACAGTGCTCCCGTGGGGGGGGGGGGGGTAACTGTGACTGAATGAGACTTCAGGATTTCTTCACTTCACTTTTTTTTTTTTTTTTAAATGGAGGTGGTTTCCTGGTCGTGGCGCCGGTGCTTGAGAACGCACCGGCGCCGTGGCGTCCCCGGGTCAGCCGGTAGGTATGGACCGCGTTGTGCGGCTGCTGCTGCGGGGCGGGCGGGGACCGACGTGTCCGCCGTGGGACGCGGTCTCTGCGGTGTGACAGTGCGGAAGCAGCCACGCGGTGGTCGGTGCAGGGGGAGGAGTCATGTAGAAGTGTTGACATCACTAAGATGATTGTTGGCGCCAACAGGAGCAGGTAGACTGTCAACTACACATTTAACACAGATTTCAAAATAATGGCGCAAAAACCAGCTCCTCATTTGTGAGCATTAATTTCATTTTAAATTTTATATATATATATATATATATAG